>JAADJG010001090.1:0-19574 GCA_012932025.1 Fusarium austroafricanum | reverse complement strand
CCGTCGTCTCCACCCTCGTCTCCCCCCTCTTGTCATATCACATATCACATCCATCGCATCGTATCGCATCGCATCGCATACCCCTCCCTCACCCTCACCCTCACATTCCAGTTCATTCCCGGGCTAGTGCGTTCGTTCGTAACGGTTACTATATCCGGCAAAGTTTATCTTAGCCCTCTCGTGTAAGATGGACCATCGACTGACAAGCCACCAACAATCCACAGGTCGAGATCCTCCAATTGGAGAACGCTTTGGCGTCTGCTCGCCATCGTTTGGGCGAGATGCGGAAGATCTCATACCAAGAAGAGTAAGGACGCAGATTTGCGCTCGAGCTAGAGGCATTCGTCGTCTTCCCCGGCTTCAGCCTCAATGATTTAAACCTCGACCAATCATGGCTTAGGAGTGAGACTGCACATACATACTGCACAACACACCTGTCACACCTGTCACACCAGCCAGAAACAACCCCTTGGATAGTTAATAAAGTTGATGACATGGCATGGCATGGCATGGCATGGCTTATGGGGGGGCGTGTTTGAATTTTTTCGTTTTCGTATGACATGCGGGGGAAACAGTCCGGGGCATTCTTACGCCCGTTTTCTTGAGTTTTTCGCGACGCAAACAAGGGGCGTGAGATAGAGACGGACGGACTGCACTGCACTGCACTGCACTGCACGTAGCCGTTGACCCAGGCCGAAAAGTTTCGGAAAGGTTGTGAAGAAACTCACGGTCCCGAACACTAGTGTCTGATGTGCGGCGGGCGGTGATGAAGACGGTCGTGCTGTGGTCACTAATTAGAAATAGGAGTAGCTTAGCGAAAATATGTATGTACCCTTTCCGAATTCTTGGATTTCTTAGGCATGTCTTGGGGGTTTTGCTTTTGCTGTTGGAATTGAGTCTTGGCGGTTCGGGGAGTCGGACAATGAGGCGATTGTTGTCTGAGTTTGTACGATATCATGGGCAATAACAAATTTTGTTCTTTTTTGCGATCTCCAGCCCTGTTTGGTATCGTGATATGATTTGTATCGATTTGTTGGCTGGGTCCAAATTGTCTGCCCAAACGGTGCCTTTACTCAATGAGCACTAAGCTGTGCTCGATATCTTTTATCGTCGTCATCAATGCTGTATAGCAGCATAGCTGACTTTGGATCGGATACTGTCCGGGGATACTGTGCATAATATGTATCAATGACGCCTTCTCACCATCTTGATCATGATCAATTTTCTTGCCACTAAATTTGTAGCAGAAAAAACAAGGGGCACTGAGGAAGCCAAATTGTATTATTGCGCTAATAATGGAACTGTGTTCACCTTATTCCACGGCATGGTCTGGTACGGTTTGGCTGGGCTCTGACAGTTTGTGCACACTATTGCACAGTCCTAGGAGATTGTGGGGGTTGCAGTGCAGTACGAGGACCCCCATTTATTCATTCTATCAGCCCTATGTGAGGGGTACAGGTGGGTTGTAGAAGAAAAAAAATCTTAGAATTGTTTACCCTAAGTCTCAGTGCCTAAATGAATGCCTAATCGTGTTTTTTTTTTGTCAACCAGGCCTTGGTGTCCTGGTTATTTTCTGGGCCATCCATCCATCCATCCATTCATCCACCATCTGGTGTGCTAACACGGGAATAGCCTGGACTTGGTGTTTGTTACCTCCCAAACACTTAAGCGGTGTCGGGAGGTATGGTTCCGCCGTTGGCCAATGTCCACGCTTCAAGTTGAGCCAGGTAGCTAGCCAGGTCGCCGTAAGAAACTCGGAGGACTTTGGTTCCAAGACAGATGGGGCATAGTAGTGCACTGCTTGGTAGTTAGCAAAAATTGCATCGCAAATACAAGCAAGATAAAGCAGAGCTGACATACGGATCACGCAGGAATAGGAATGATCCAGCGCATATATCACAAGTGACCAAAGTCATGCCTTCGTCGTCAAAGATATAGGAGGAGAGGAGAGAAGACATTATAAGTGCGACTCGGAGTTGTTCAAAGTTTGTGGTGGTGGTGTTGGTGGTGTTGTCTGAATTAGGTATGTATTTAGTTTCAAGCTTTCTGCTATTCCAGCAAGCAACCTTAAACTCACCTAGTCTTTCGTTGAACAATTGATCTTCAGCTATTGGTTGTTGTTGTTGTTGTTGTTGTTGAATGGAAAGATTGCTTGCTTGCTTGCTTGCTTGCTGGGCGACAGACAGACAGGCAGGCAGGCATCAAACAATTGCAGAAGTGCCAATGTCTGGTATCGATCGTATTTGAGAGTAGGAGGGTTCGCTCAGAGAAAAGTAAGATTGACAGGTTGGGTTTTATAAGGCTCAGGCTGAGTGAGTTGAGTGTCAACCGTACCGTCACAAAGTCCTCCTAAACCCCCTGTGAAATTCCGTATTGTCCGTTCAAGGACGGCAACTTTTTGCGCAAACTACATTACATTACGTTAATTATGTGACACAAACAGCCCGTATCATTTCATCAAGCAAGGCGTCTCTGCAGCTATCCATGTATCCCATGGTCAGATGACCATGTATGTGCATGTGTATGTGTAAGTGTATGTGTTTTGTGTATGTGTTTGTGTATGTGTATGTGTTTGTGTATGTGTATGTGTATGTGTATCATGGCTGCTGTCCAAGCCAACTCAACCTGATCAAATATGCTGACTGACGTTCGACGCTGCCAAACCGCAAGCGGGTGATTTAAGCAGAAAAAGCGGATGGATGGATGGAAACTTCAATTGATGTTCCATTATGCATAATATTCTACCAACAAAATTCCTCTCAGATGGATTTTTCTGGCTACAGAATGTAAAAACACGGGTACTGTACTGTACCAACCAAGGCTGGGGGGGCTGGGCCAGTGTAACTAACCTAGCCCACGCCACTGAGTCACCGAATCACCGAAAGCGCCCCCAAGGAGTTTCAGCTTCTGCCTAGTAACGTTACTGTACAGCAAGTAAGTAGGCCAGAACATCAACAAGGTGGTCAGCGAAACTGGCTTGCTTGACCCAAGTATTCCTGCTAGACCCTAAGATGCTGGCTGGCTGATTGAGGAGCAGCGCATGCATGTACGTTGAAGTTGGTGATGCCTTGAACTGCTAAAAAAAAAAAAAAAAAAACCTTCAACGAGGAGGATAGTGGATAGTTGGGTTGATAAATCCTTTTGGGGGGGCTGATGGTGCTGACGGTGCTGACCTGTTAACTTCCTGCACCGCGGACCTGTGTGTGGTACTGTACACTGTACACTTTACACTTTACACTGTACCTACTGCTGGCCTGGTCCCTGGTCCCTGGTCCCCCGCGATCGCTGACGGTGAGGATGACGGTGACGGTGACGGTAACACCGCCATGTTATTTCCGCTGTAGCTGTAGCTCTAGCGGTAGCTCTAGCTGTAGCTGTAGGGCTGACAAGCTAGGACCAAGCTTGGCCTGTCGAACCTTGGCTCTTTCGTCATTCAGAACAGCCCTTGGCAAGGTACAGAAGACACAGGAAATAACCGCTCTCAAAGGTGAGAGAACCTGTTCAATTGCAGCCGTGACACTTGCCAACCTCTTCCTCTTCCTCTTCCTCTCAATCTGGCATCCCAACCACGATCAAATAAATCCTTCGCTTCAACAACACTCCTCCACTCCACTCACTCACTCACTATAGATTTTGCCAAAAAAAAAAAAAAAAAGGGTTAGGTTAGAAGAAGCTGCTCTCTCCTTGATCCAAACGTATCCCCAGGGTTTGCACCTTGTCGAACCAAGAAGGGTCATTGGACGACAGATATCAACAATTTGGAATCAGCCTCACTTCAAGGTGTAAAGACTGAGCAGAACTGTTCGCTCCGCGTAGCGTCTGGCAAGATGGACAGGTTGGCTAGCATGTCATCCCCAGGCTCTTGTATGGTAGTGTCGTCCATGACATCCAGGACAAGGGTGCAAGCAATGTGCGATCTCATACTGTGATTTAACCCCTGCGCTCTTCCCAGCTTGGCATTGCCAAGCGCCTAGTAACCAATCATTCCAGCCATCAATCAACCCGCTATCCCACCACAAATCCTGTTGTGGGCCATGTCAAACGCAATTCCAACCTCACTAGCAGTTATTAGGTGCAAAAGGACAAAAGACTAGTAAACTGCGTGTATTGACATTGCTACGACTTCATGGGTAAGCCATTTCCTTGATTGCATTCCAGTCTCATGAAAATACTCCCGACGATCAGACATCATTCCAAGTAGCCTCATTTCCGCCCCGAAACTGCCTGCTCACATCACTTACAGAGCTGATCATGGCGATCCAGGATCAAATACCATTGTCGTAATTGACTTGGAATCGCTCTGCGGCTCTGCGACTTCTACTCTATTGTCAGCATCGATACAAAGTCTTTGGACAAGTTGAACTTACACTGCTGCTGGTCCTCTGGTCTTTGCTTTGAGTAAAGATACCTGTCGACAGACCAAGCGCTGGAAATGTCAATGATGCCCGTGTTGATGGAGTCGTAAACGTCAAACTCGTGAACTTGAGGAAGGCGCTCAGCAGACTGAGTGAAGTCATAGAGAGCGTTGCTCTCCATGGGTGGGTCCGCCATAGAAATCTGAACATTCTCGAAGCCAGTAAGATTCTGCACTTCCCAAGAATGAACGTAACGGTTCTGAAAGAATTCGGCGTCGTAATCATGACCAAAAAGCTCTCGGGCGGCAAGGTTGCGGTTGTTGTGAATCGCGTTAATGAAACTGACCTTGTAGGGGGTAGGTGGGACAGGTTCATAGAGTGGCTGGACAGTGTCGCCAGTGGTAGCACCGTCAGTGGTCATGATGCCGTTCTGGCAAGCCCACATGCGCATCATGAGCACCTGTGCGCAATTCTCGAAGTATCCAGCAGACAGGACACCGGTAAGGAGATCAATCTCGGTGGTGGGGTGTTCGTTGGTCTTGAGCTTTGCCAGGTTCTCGGACAAAGAGGTAGTGTTCTGATGGAAAGTCGTGTGGCCTTGCTCATCGCAGAAAGCTCGCCAACCGAAAATGATAAAGTAGTCGATGGGTTTGACGATGTGCATCAAGGGGCATGCGACGCCAAGATAAGCGGACAGATTGACAGTCTCCTTGCCAAGCTGGTCTCGAAGGAAAGAGTAGACCTTGGCAACCAGAGCCCATTTGTTTCTGTGAGGGTCACCGCCCCAGAGTTGGGTCAAGAAACCGGAAGCGTTCTTCTGCTGGGCCCAGGGGAACAGCATCAAGTAGTATGCTACAGCTGGTCAATATTTGCCATGGGCACACGATTGTTCCTACTTACTGCGAAAGGCCATGAAGGCGTTGAGAGGGCGCTTGGCAACTGAACCCTTAGCACCCAGAATGCCATGAGGAGGGAGCTGGCCTTCGTAGATGGGAGGAAAATCATGACCAAAGAGGTTGAGAAGTTCCTTGAGTAGGCCAGGAGAAGCAAAAGCTTCAGCAAGACGCTCGGGAGGCGTGTACGAGATGGCTCGCATGGCCGCGATCTGGGTCTGATGATCCAGGACCGCAACCTGCTGCTCATCCATGGCCGCGTTGATAAGAACATCCATGTTAAGAACGATTAGTGAAGAAAGAGGGAGTTTCTCTGAAGTTGATAAGGAAGAAATCTCGTTGCAGGGGCCAAGGAGAGAGAGGGGAAGTTGAAGTGTGGGCAGTGGGAAGTTGGAGGATGGGCTTTGCTGAGCGTGGGCAGAAGAGGTGTTTAAGAAGTGAAAGACCTGGGTGTGAAATGCAAACGGGGTGTAAATAAATTTCTTGGCAGGAACCTAATGAACAATACCTAGCAAGGATGCAAGTGGTTAGCAGTGCATACCTAAGAAGCGGCGCCATTGTTTGACAGTTGTAGGCACCTCTTAACGCTATTTTACCGTAACACAGAATTACGTGGCTTGGCAGTGCTTAGAGCAAGTTAAGCCGTTCTTTAGGAATTCGGGGTTAATGAGTATTTTGAGGTGTGTGAAAAAGGTAGTTGTTGCTGAAGTAGAGTCTTAATACACTAGCTACAAGCTGATATTACCTATCTCCATGCACAATAGAAAGCTACTATGAGACCCCTTTGCTTTACCAGCCAAAAGCTCCCCCCAGATTCTGCTTGAAGGTCATGATCAAAAAGTCGGGATCAGGCTCTGCGGGATCACTGTGTGAGTGGACTGCTTGAACTGCAGTGGACATGAAAGGGAGAGTAAGATATCCACTCGGATCTGCACGAGGTTTCTGAATCTGGAAGCGAAATATTAGTGACGAAATAAAAAATGGGTTTATTTGCTTACCGCAGGAGTATGATAGAGGTACTCATCACCGACATCAGTGAAGGACTCGGCAGTCTTTGGTCATATCAGTTTGCCGTTTCAGATCGGAAGAAGAAGAAGAGGACTCACACTATCATCTGGGCAGTCTTCAGCGTAGCTCAGCCCAGATTCCTGAGCTAGCCACAGGTACTGCAAGGTTTTCTGCTCTTCCGAGAGCTGTGATAGGAAATCTGGCTGGATCTAGACTGGTATTAGTGAGTTCGACACTGGCTGGTAGAGACTACTCGCCGTATCCAGATGCTCACGAGTAGCGGAATATTTCTCCTTCAATTTACGAGCTAAAATCATGGCTTTGGTGGGCAGGTTGTACTTGATTTCGGTACAAGGAAGGGGATTTGGGTCGGTAGAAAAGGTAGGTTGCTCGATATTCCGAATATAGTTGTTCCATGGCGAGCCCGGTAGCTTGCAATAGGGATGCCAGTCAGGAATAGAGCGCCAGTTTTCTTGTGTGTAGACCTTCACGAGGAGCCTTTTTCCACCACGAGAAATTCTCACATCCTCGTGAGTCACTCCGTACTCGAAAGCCGGAGGGGCGGTCATGACCACATCGTCGTTGTAGACGTTGCCGGAGACGGAGACAAAAACCTTCAGAAAGAGCTCACGTGACTGTGAAATAGGCATACGAGCGAGATGGTTGAAAGCGAATGTCTCGATGTGTGGGACAATGGTGTAAGCGGCATAGAGTACCGAGATCGCAGCCTTAGAGATTAAGGAGGCAGCCTGAAGTTTAGGGTGTTTAGGATGAACCCAGTCTTCTAGTACCCTAAGGATGACCATAAACCCTAGGTTAGCAACGGGATGATTATGACGGTAGCCGCCGATCCAGCGACGTGAAGCGCGGCGTCGATCAGCTTGATGTGTGTAGAGGACTGCGGCAGCCTCAATATACCATTTCACAAGGGCGGCATCGACAACGTTGACAGGCGTTCCTAACCCGGATAATCTGATATGTGCAGATCGGATCTTCTCAAGGATCTCATTGTCCATAGAAAGGTCGAGAAGGACTTTCTTGATAGCAAAGTGAACAGAACGCAGAACATCTGATACAGTCAGCTTGCTACCGGACTCGGAGAACCAAAAGGATTACCTTGTGGGGTGAATTCTTCTCCCTCTTTGGGTAAGTTGATCTTTCTCAACACCAGACTGATGATCTTAGAATAGAGCTCATTAAGAGCTTTCTCGGGCTTGTAGATAATGCCTTTATCGTTCCATAAAGGGCTGAAGCTGAATGAGCTATCCATGGTTGAGAACGTTGAGAACTTGATGATGAGAAGAACAGAAGTTATGGGGGAGGAAAAGGAAAACAGAAACAAGGAAAACTAAATGCGATAGAGATGGCATCACTGTCATCGGCTGTCAGTGCAGCTGAGTAGGTTTCACAGAATGGTTGCCTTGTGTGACGCAACAGGCAAATGAACAAACAAATGAACCTAGGCTGCATTCTGATTGTTTAGCACTACAATGGAAAAGAAACTGGCCCAGCATGCATTGTTCTTGCTTATGCATCTCGCATTGTTCGCCGGATCGGCTTCCAGCACCATTTACTTCGAAACTGACTTTCCCTTTAATCATTTTCTCCTCACACAGCACAAAACACTCACTACTATTGCATACACGATCATCTACTTTCATTAAAATGCCTGAGGGCTCAAATAATGGTCTGATTGAGGGCCCCTTGGGGGTTCTCATGCCACCGGAAGCTGAAGTCCCCCTGATTTTTGTTTACAGCAGGACGCAGGCCGACGTTCACATTTTCGTTCCAGAGAACGCCTCTATGACTTTTACGAATCACGTTGCAGACAACTTCAGGTAAGCTATTAGCCGTTCGACAAAACCATCAACTCATTATTGTAGCCGCCGCGTCCAACAACCCGTGAGGGTGTTTCACGACAAGGAACGAGGAAAGTACCGCCTTTGCCCAATCCCTGAAGACAGCTGCCCCGATACCTCGACTTACGGGAGATTCTGTTTTACTCGTGGTATGGCACGCCCAAATACTATCGACGGATGTCGTTCTAACGCATATGAAGACCAGTCTACTCCCGTGAAGGTTTCCAACGTAGATCCAACAGTTGGTGAGGCTGGGCACCGAATCCCACGCCCTAGAAACTGCTGGCTTCTCTATCGACAGGCCAAGTCACAGGAGATTACGACCCGAAACGAAGGAATTACGGCGTCTGAACTTTGTAGGTAGACGCCCATGAAGATAGGGACAGCTCTGACTTATATTGTAGCGAGCATCATTAGCCGAATGTGGGACGAAGAGACTCCCGAGACTCAGGCGTACTGGCATCGCTTGGCTGATCAGGAAGAGCACAGTCATAGCCGCCGTTACCCAGGGTACAAATACTCTCCAACTAAAGAGTCTGGACAGGAGCTATCCTGAAGAACTCGACCTGATCAAAGTTGAACCCGTTGCGTGAGAGATCTTTGTTCTGTTCGAGGGACACAACCGATTTCTGGAAGAAACAAGCACATGGACTTGAGGGGAATATTCTATTATTCTTCGGCATTGGTGTATCGCAAAGATTCCCTCACGGCTTTATAGACTTTCGAGTGCTTGAATCACAGAAATACGGCTCAGATGGAACGAATGCGACTGGGCAAACTGATTTCGAACCACACGACCTCAATTGCTAGGAGTTTGGGGCATGGGCGAAAGTCGAGAATGTATTTGTGGAGTTGATGATGCCCACAGTGGGAAAGCAGAGGACAAGGTCAATGGCGATAGCACAGACTGCAACTCATTTGCCATGTTTATTACTGCGCTGGATTATGGCACAGGCTTCATCGCTGGGATTACCTACTGGCTAGTTAGATAGATAGCCAGCATCGGCAGCGTATCCAGTTGCACTTGGGTGGAAAATACAATCGAGGTCAAAACAAGCACGTTCTATTATGACTGATCTGCTCAACTTGCTGTATACACAATATCCTGACCAAGACACCTTCCCACTCCCAGAGCTTACCTCACGAGCCACTCCAATCACTGCTCCAAATGAACGTACCACAACGCCACTCTGAGTTCTTCTCCTTCTCTCCTGACGGCCCTAGAGGACGTGGGCAAATGTAGAACGATCGACCTGTCATCAAAGTAAAGATTAGCTTCTAGAGTTTGACCTTGCACTGGCAAGCGACGTTGCTGTTGCGGCGTTGCGTAACGGGAGCACCACCGCATGCATGGACATTGAATCAGCTGCCGTTGTATAACTTACCACAGTTGATCCCCGGTTTCTTGGTGGTGAAGCTGATGCAGGGTTCATCGTGCTCGCATCTTGGCGCGACCCTCTTGCCTAGCAGCTTGGACCACGACTCCTTGGCTTCAATTGGGTCGAATACTCTTTCAGAGGAGTCGTCGGGATCCTTGCTGCGTAGAGGAACATTCGATGATGCCCTTTCTGGAAGTGTAGCATGCGGGGTATTCGATAGTGGCTGTGAACTGGTCGTTGGTGGTGTTGTTGGTTTCTTTGTTGTTGTTGTGGATGGTGTAGAACTTGGCTCCACGCGTTCTGGCTTACCACCTTGAGCCGTTGGCGTCTGCGGCTTGAAGAACCCTTGTAATGTTCGTTGGCCCTGCACCGCCTTGCCCTTGGTGTCGTTGGCGCTTGTCAGAGACTTGGTCTTCTTAAACGGCCGGTTTGTAGTGTCGGCGGGCGTCCCGAGTCTCTTAGAGCTAGGCTGAGATCCTGGGAGTTTAGTTGAGTTGGTAGTCTCGCCAAGCTTCGGTGTGGAGGTAGCGCTGGTCTGTGACCCTGAAGCTTCGTCCACTTGGTCCGATGACCTCTCTGTGTTGCTATTTCCGTTCTCCAAGGGTTCTGCAGATACGTCTGTGTTCGTACACTCTCGGGAAGGGGCGGCAGCTGGGGCGGCTTTCTTGGTAAACATGTCGCGGATGTTCCGCCGTCGGTCGAACTCTGGTATGAGCTTTGCAGACAAAGGAAGAAGATCCTTGGGGGCCCAATCTCGTAGACGCTTGCCTTTGTCAAACATACTAGGAGGGTTCATCATCTCCAACAAGGAGCGCTCTTGGCCCCCCACATTCACTTTGTCGGACAAGGTAGCAAAGACTGGGCAATGATCGGATCCCATCAACCCCTCCTGGATGTTTGAGAAGTTGAACCAGCTCCTGATGCCATCGCTGCACAAGACGTAGTCGATCCGGCTGCCGTTGTTTGCAGGTCGCGTGTTTCGCTTCGTATCCCAACATGTGTTCATGCCGACTCGCTCAGGGTGATAGCAGCGACACAGATCCCAGAGAACAGGCGTTTCACGGCCTTGATCTCTCTCGCCTAGCACGCTTCCCTCAAATATGAGCTGGTTGAAGATGCGTCGCGCAGGAAGGTTCATCCAGTCGACAATATCAATCCCTTCCTTGCGTAGTGTTTCTGAAACGTTGGTTGAATCCATCTCAGAGCGAACAACGTTCAAGTCGCCCGTGAGGATAACTTGCTTGCCTGCAGCGACCAAGTTCCGTATTCTTACATCGACCGCTTGGAAGAAGCCGATGCGAAAGTCATCGCGAGTTTCATCACGGTTGGCAGGACTGTAAACTCCAATGAGCACAAACCCCGGAAACTCAAGAATCACGCAGCGGCCTTCAGAGTCGAGAGTTGCTTCGTCGATGATGCCATCGAGCTGGCCAGGCCGGGGATAGCCGCCAATTTGCTGGTCTTCAGGGAGGTCACGGTATCTTGTCGTAGACTTTGGCGGTGTCAAGATGCCGGTGATGCCTTCTTCAGCTCGTATCGGAGCACATGTTGCATTGCGTGTGAAGATTGCAACGCCAGAGTATCCTGAGGAAATGTTAGATGTTGTCCCTGAATAAAGAAAGGGGGTACGGGGTTGTTTTACCTTTCTTGTGCTTGGGCAAGCTGAAGTAAACATCCCATCCGGGGATAAGAACCATGTCATCTTGAAGGTCTTTTTGCTGAATCTTGGTCTCTTGCATGACAACAATATCTGCTTCAAGGATATCGAACATAGCCTGAGTAGGTGTGAGTGAGGAAGTCAGGTGTAAGTTGTTGTGAGATGAAGAAGCGTACTTGAAAGGTTCTCTTTTCTCTCCAAGGCTGATAACCGAAAGGGTTCCTGTGATGTCGCTTCATTAGGATGAGTTTAGTGTTGTGTGTGTGCGTGATTCAGTACCTGATGCCGTTGACTGCAGAAGATATTAGTGGCAGGGCTAACAGAGGGAGCAGCTGAGCTCACCGTTCCAGGTGGTAAGCCGAAACGCCATGTTTGCAGATTGATAGTTGCGAGTTTCAGAGGTCTGATGGTTTCATAAGAGATCAGAAACAGCTCTACTCAACACCTCACGTCTCATCTCGTGATGTTGACGATGTAAAGGTCATGAGTTGAAGGGTGGAGGAACTCGACGATAGATTGTGAAGGGCCTCGGATTGGCGGTTTTAGAAGAGTCAAATGGTGGTAACAAGACTTATAAACTCGTATATCAAGAACTTGGAGGCTCAGAATCGATAAAACCGAAGTTGTGACCGTTTTACAACAAGACACTCAATTGAAGATGTCGCGATCTCTGCGATGACGACGAGCCCCACCGCGTGGTGTTGTGCTTCCATTTCGCGCCAGCTTCACGAGATCACGTGCACAAGATCACGTGCTCTCTGTCATCGGCCTGGCCTGGGAAATTGGTACCTTAGAATTGAGGCAGCTTTCATTGGCGGTTCTAACCGAGCTCGTCCAAGAATGACCTGATCACAAACTTGACTTGGCTTAGACTTGGACTCATCATCAATAACAACGTCCACAACAACAACGTCGACAATGTCCGCCGTCCGCTTCACCCGCGCTGCTACGCGCGCCACTGCGCAGATCCGCGCTCCCCTCCAGCGCCGCTTTGCCAGCACCCAGAACGAGTTCATCAAGGAGCGTCAGCACATCAAGGAGCACGCTGCCGGTACCACTGGTGAGTCGACTCCCACTCCCCACGACGCACAATTGGGTCAATTGGGTCAATTGGAGGCATTGGATGTGTTTGCTGACAATAGGCAGAGCTCTGGAAGAAGATCTCCCTCTAGTACGTCCGAACCTGAACCCGAACCTGAACCCCAACCTTTGAGCGAATTTTACGAACCCGGCGTCGAACCCGGCGTCGAACCCGAGGGATCGGAAGTTGGAGCAATGGCTAACAAGATCAAAGCGGTGTCGCCCCCTGCCTTATCGCCTCAGGTGCCAATGCCTACTGGCTCTGGAACGAGCATTGGGAGCACTGGAGCCACATGCCTCCTCTGGAGGAGCGCACCGAGTACCCTTACCAGAACATCCGCACCAAGAACTACCAGTGGGGTGACGGAGACAAGGTGAGTTTGGAATCGATACCCTGGTTCAATGGCACGTTGCTAACATGTTATAGACTCTCTTGTAAGTTGTGACATCATTCCAGACGAAGAACTCCAACAAAAGCTTTAAGAAGCTACAAGGCAGCTCTCACGCCATTTGAGCCTCAACCTCTCTTGTTTTACGACTCTTAAGGATTCTCTACTAACTACTACTCCCCCTTACAGCTGGAACGATGAGGTCAACTACCACAACAAGGACAAGGTCGCCTAAGTGTGATCCGTCGACAGCTCATGCATTGGACAACTGCTGGATTACTCCTTCACGGACTACTCCCTCTGGAGATACCTTGTACATGTTCCCTAGACTCGATAATTGACTGATTGTTGAAATCCTAAAGTTTGGATATGGAGTATGTTGAGTAGTGTGAAACATATGAATCTCCTGCACACAGCACAAGCCAGGTGCCTTTATATTGGCTGGTTTCAGACTGGATATATATATCAAGCGAAACTGTTTGCCCTGAGAGTTGAAGACAAAATGTAAAAGACGTTTATCGAACTTTCTTACGTCTACCTTATGCTAATAGCACCCATCTCTTTCCATTTCCCTTTCTCTAAAGAATGACTCCAGAACCCCTGGAAACCTAATAATTATGCCAATGCTTTTAAAAGAACCCGAGTGATCCAAGTCTTGAAAGTCCCCTCGATCCATTTTACAATTGCTGATAAAGCAGTTTCAAGTTGGTATATGTCTACCAGCGTCTTGCTGTTCCCAATTCGAAAGTTCCTCTCCAGGATATGCTATAGAGAAGAGAATTAGCTTCAAATCATAGGAATTAATTTTTGCAGTCAACAAACTAACAAGTTCATCACCCGCATCTATAGCAAACATGACAATCCACATCTCCTCGGTTACCTGGACACAAGGAACTGTGATAATCGGTTCATTCAATTCGCCAAGCGCCATGAAGCTTCGTATGCTCTCATGCCAGGCTGCAACCCAAACACCAAGCTGTACAAGTGCTGTCTCACTGCTTGCAGCTAAAGTCTTTGTCTCGATGAATACTGGCGCTGGACGTGTTTTGAGAGGGGTATACGCTGTCTGGTTCACGGTCGCATCAGGTGAAGTCTTTATGAATTGGTGGATCACAGCTTCAAGCTCTGGATCCGGCTCTAGAGCGAGTGCAAAGTCGACCATTTTTTCTATCGGTCCTCCTCCTCCTCCTCCTCCTAGTGGGTTCGATCTCGTGGTATTGGTGCGCTGGCTGCTTCTTGATGATACACTAGCGTCATCAAAGGGAAACTCGCCACTTTTGGTGTTGCGAGGCCGGAATCGAGGGACGATACACGCCGAAGTTATATCTTCGCATGAGATTGTGGATGATTTGGCGAGTTGTTGCAACACTTCGGAATGGACTAGGGAGTTCCATGCTGCCTCAGAACGACCGCGTTCAGATGACTCCTCTGTGCGCTCAACAAGTTCACACAGACGTTGATGCCTTGTGAGTATAGTAGTTCTGTCTTGGGCTTCATCGGCAGACCGCCACATGAAAGGAAGTGCCTCTGGGATTATCACATCGGGTGCATCCTTGAGGGCTGCTGGTAAAATACTATGCGAGTACTCTACCATCATCAACTGGTCATACAGCTCTTGCATGTTGGCTGGAAGCGTATCCACCTTTGATATAAATCTGACAGGACGGTCCAAAAGCAGTAAATCGACTTTCTTTTTGTACTGCTTTGAAGGTGACGAAACTCGTGAAGGTTGACTTGACTGGAAAGGCAGATGCGGTCGCGCGGCCAGAACATCAGTAAAAACAGAAGGTTGTGCCGTTGAGCCAGTCGTTGAAGTCGAAATTGGGAAGGGTGGCGCTGGGTTATTCAGGACATTCCCAGTATTCGGGCGTCGTGGTGTTTGGTCAGGGTCGACGAATGCATCATGGCCCCGTCGTCGTCGTCGTCGTCGTTTTGTTGGACTTGGGGTTGACGTTGAATCTCTGCGCCGTCGCGTAGCGTCTGGTGACGATGACGAGAGTTCTAAAGGGTTTGAAAGATCAGTAGTTTCGATCCACGCGCGTATTGCATCAATGTGCATGCCGGGTAGATGAAATATGCTGCTGTTGTGATAATAACAGTCATGGTGTGATTTTGATTGAGTTGTTGATAGTGGACGAATTTGGGCTCGTGTTGACCAAGCGACCTAATGTTAGGTGACTGACATGTGAAAAGGCGGGGAACGAAAATTGTTAGTGGTGGATGGTTCATGGTTATTGGAGACCTGGAGTATAAGTTGTTACCCACTAATAAAGCCTCTACTGCCTCATCTAAGCCGTCAGAAGTCGCTGCTTTTATCTCTTTCTCTATAGGAAAGCAGATTATTAACGCAAACTCTCGCGCAGGGCATGGAAATCGACTAATAGGACATAAGGGACTTTTCAGAAAACAAGACACGTCCCAGCTCAATCGGATCCTGTCCTGCAGTACAACAGACCCGGCAGAATGGTCTGAG
The DNA here is from genome assembly GCA_012932025.1 of Fusarium austroafricanum. Taxonomy (NCBI): domain Eukaryota; kingdom Fungi; phylum Ascomycota; class Sordariomycetes; order Hypocreales; family Nectriaceae; genus Fusarium; species Fusarium austroafricanum. The sequence continues at coordinate 4,481 of JAADJG010001090.1, read as the reverse complement.
GGTCTGAAGATTTGGATGCCATATCCCAATAACAATCCGGTCTTTCTCAGCTACAAGGTCCAGTTCGGCCAAGCTTTTCACGAGATTGCTCCCATAACGGAAGCGGATCGGGACAGGTAAGATGTATCGTTTACATATGATTAAGTTGCATGACGCCAAGCAGCTGTACGAGGGTCTCCTAACCTGGTATTTTACAGTTTCCTTCTCGGCGTTGAGTTCTTCCAATCCAATTTTTGGCGGGATAGAGAAGGTTTTGGTGATGCTGGTGAATACCTGACAGCAATTGTCAAGGCCTAGCACTTTAAGCTCGCAGCGTTGGTGGCTCCATCTCATCTGCTGCCGCCGAAACAGAACGGAAAGAAATAGAGGGAAAGTGAAAGAGGCAAGAAGCAATAGGTAGCCCGGCTGGTGATGGGGGTTAGAAGAAGCCAGGGCCGGAACTAAAGAAGAATAAAGAAAAAGGGGGGGTAGGACGGTCACCTTGCAGCAGACCAGACTGTTTATATCCCCCTCCCACTTTGAAACAGCCAAGTGAACAAGAGCAAAGACGACAACTAACAGACAAACCCAGCAGCAAGAAGGCGAGCACCTGTAATCCGAGAGCGGCTGCTACTGGTGAGACTCGGACAGAGGTTTGATTGATCGCGTGGTGGTGGACCGCTATTACTGGCGGCTTGATAGTGTGCCGACTGAGATCTCCTCTTCGGCTTCAGTGGCTCGGTTGTTTGTTGCAGTCAGATTGAGCAACCAGCATGCCGTCCGCGATGATTGGTTTTAAGCAGCGTGAGAGTTGTTAAGTGGCATGCGTTTAGACGTATCGGTATGGTCACCAACCCGCGCGGGACCCTATAAAGTTACAGTATCCGTAAGATCAATGATGATGAACAAGCGTTTGAACTTGACTTTCCGGCGCATTGGAGGGTACATCCGGGTAGTCTCCATTGCACACCTGTATAAGCCTGAGCAGGGCGATGATCCTTTCAACCGCGAAGTCGCTGCCTAGAAGCCATTTCCTTCTTTTGACTTATTACATACTATACTACCTGCACACAATACACTCTTTTTTAAAACCCGAATGAGGTACCGAACATTATCGCCGAATCCTGCGGCAAGTCTACATGTATATATATTTTCCCTAAATTTTCCATCCCCACTTTTTAAACCTTATCTATTCATCATTTCTTTTTCGCGTTGCCCAGGCTCACAAAGTCCGTCCTGCAAACGCTCCAGAAGGTATTTTCCGCGCTCCGCACGACGAACCCTGCATCTATTTTCGTCATTCTCTCTCTCCTGTGACATTCACTTTCCGCGATATCCGACCATCCGGACGACAGATCTCCATCGGCGGACGTTATTAGCTCCTGCACGACACCACAGTACCACAGTACCACAATACCACGCCGGACTACGCGTTCCCATTACGAATCCCAGTGGGCCCTGCAGCGTTGGTATCTACTCTCCATCATGGACGCCGACCACGGGGACAACACTTTCCGCCGTCCTGACGACGACCACGACCACGACCACGACCTCATTGGGCTTATCGAAGACTCCGAGATGCAGGAGGCAGCCGAAGCCATCGACAACCCCAGCGACGAAAACCCCAGCGACGAAAACTCCATCGCCGAAACCGAAATCGAAGATACAGCCGAAACCGAGGTCGCCGCCGGAAGCAACCAGAACACGGAGGACCACAATCAGAATTCCACCAAAAAATACCTCTACTACGCGGATGAATTCAGCTGCAGAATTGAGACTCCCCGTGGTCACAGCCTTACGAATGCAAGAAACAACGCTCACATCGGCCAAGGCCGAATCCGGCGTTTCCCTGCCGCGGACATCGACAGAACCAAGCGGTTGGTTTCCGCCTCCAAACGTGCAAAGAAGCCAGTCGCCAGCTCCGGATCCCCCAGTGTCGACGCCGTAATTCAAGCTCACAACGCGGGATTCCCCATCTTAGCTATCACAGATGCATCTGCAGCAACCACCTCTTCACCAGCTCGCATGCCGCTTCCCAATAGCCGGCCTCGACTCGACAGCCCAGGGACCGGACTGGCTACGCCTCCACGCCTCCCCGCCGAACCCGAAGTCCAGATCATCGGATCCCGCGAACGCAAGGATGACTACAAACAACCAGTTGACCAAGCCGCTTTCATCGAATCCGAAATCGAATTCTACACAACTCGACCTACAGACAACAAATAGATCAACATCCGATTCGGAGGAAGACAAGGCCGAAGTTGGCCCTACACCATGGCATGCGAAGCAGCTTTCCGCGACTTCAGACTCGCCGGAGCTGCGGTGAGTCCTGCACCTGAGCGCAAGATCCTGCGAAAAGAACCGCTCACCGACCTTCTCCGCATGGTACTCGCCGAAATCAAGTCCAACTACGAGGACTATAAGAGAAAGATGGATAAAAACCTCTCTAAGGAAGACAGCCCCAAGAAGAAGGAAGTCGCAATAACCAACACCAGCCTTATCTGAACTACCTGCAAGAATACCGTCAAGGCCGCCAAAGGTTTCGGCAACAAGACTGCGGATGACCCCCCGCCGACAGTGGGAAAAGCACATTCCTACTCACGCCAGAGTCCTCGCCTGCCGGTATGTAAGCAACAACGGCAGCATAAACGGAGCTCTCGCCGGCGCCCTCGCCGAAATCGGCTACGAGCATCTTCTGGTGGTCAAACCACGAATGAGCGGAATCCAGACCAGCAACGTTGGTAAGGTCAGCGCCATGGTCACATCCGGAGCCGACTCTAACGCTAAGAATGCCGAACTCCGCGCCCAGATAAAGAGAAACGACGAAGCCATTAACACCAAGATCGACAAACTGAAGGAGGCCCTGAAGACCGTCAACAAAATGGCCAAAGAGACCAAGTCCACCGTTGACGACTTAAAAGGTAGCACCGTTAGATCCGACCAAGTCGAAGCCGCGACTCGCGCGGCCGCAGCTGCCAAAATCGAGGCAGCTAACGCTCGCAAGGAAGCATAAACCGCCCGCGCCGACATCGCCAAGCAGGCAAAGACGATTGCAACTCTAACAGAGGAGCTAAAGGCACTTCGCAAGGCAGGATCCAGCCCAGCCATTTCCGCTGGAAACAACGCCGGCCACGCCCGTGCCGTATCTGGCGCACAAGGAACCAACCGCCGACGCAACGCCCTCTGGCAAAACTTCACTCCTATCGCTTCGGAGCATTCCACGTCAATGGACTTGGATCACGCACCTCATCCGGCCATTCCAGCCGTAACTCCGACTCGACCTACTAAGCGGAATGCGGCCTCTAAGCAGCAGACAGCTGCTTCCAAGACCGACGACGAAGTGGAATCTCTGCTCGAATTTTAAGCAGGATTCTTCGCTCATTGGTTAGCCGTCAATTTCGGACGTTCAGGCGCGGGGTATGCCCGGTTTGCCCGGTTTGGAGAGGAAATGGACTGGAGTTTTTAGAGAAAACGGCTTTAAGATTTCGGATGGATGCAGAGGTATTAAGGACGGATTCTACTCGGCTAGCGTAGAAAGCTAGGTTAGCTATCTTTAAAAGAAGCCCTGGCACTTATTATAATATCTAACAACTGTTACGTGGATCTGGCTTTATAAAAGCAGGATCCAACGCCTAGCTAGTTAAATCTAAGAACTAAAACCTTTAATAATATCTACTAAGTAATCTATGTATTCTACTTATATTGTGGCGTATTTACTGTCTAACCTGTAGGGGCATCGATTGAGGTAGTTACGTCAGATCCAACTTATAATCCATTAAATCCAATGCTTTTACTATAACATTCTGAGTCTGATATAGCTAGCTCTCTTTAGCTGCAAGCTTATTTATCTGATTACTCAGACAAGGGTCAACAGGAGGGTCAATAGGATCTTCACAAGGGAGATCCTATAGCTTCTGTAAGAGAAGGAAGAGCTAGAGGCTCTAGAGGAAGGTCTTAAGGCCAGGCGGCAGCTACAGTAAAAGGAGAGGGCGTTCCTAGATGCCTTCTGGCCGCAACTGCTAAACGGCAACCGGGTCACGACTAGATACGAGATGTGACTCATGTTAAACCGTCAGGCCAAAAACAAGGTGTGCCACCTAAGTTAGTGACTCTTTAGTTATTACGGTCTATACCCGGTTCAATAGCTCACGAGCCTCGCTAGACAGGCAGCTCAAGTAAGGCACTTAGCTATAATAAAAGCCTTAAACTGGCCTTACATAATCCAGCAGAATAGATTATTAAGTAATGATAGGAATTTAAATTTATTTCTGCATAAGAGGTTATTAGCGCGTTAAATGCAGTATTAATGCAATATATGCAGTCAATACCCTTATGCTTACTATTCTGACTTTTCTATACCTCTAAGCTATTTTTACTACCCTGCCTCGAATTAACCAGTCCAAGCCGAACTAAATAAGGCATCTAGAGCGCAAATTATTAGCAGCAGGACCTAACTATAGCGCCCCTACTATTAAACTAGTATAAAAGTCTTTAATATAAAA
>JAADJG010001089.1:0-11410 GCA_012932025.1 Fusarium austroafricanum | reverse complement strand
TTTTATCTCTCTTTTTATCTCTTTTTTTATCTTCTTTATTTCCTATTTTTATCTATATTCCTATTTCCTTACTACCTTCTTTTAGAAAAATCTCTACTCCTTCTTATTAGCTAGATCTTAGTTAGAGAAAAACACCAGGGCAAAGATAACTTAGATAGTTAATACTAACCCTATCCTAACCCTAAGATGTTGTGGTTATTGAAGACGTGAAGGGCGTGGAATAACTATTTGAGAGGGGGGGAGGGAGGAAGGAGTGCTGCATTTATAGACTCCTGCTATCAACCACACCGTCCACACATCGCGCCTATACTAACATCCTTTTGTCTCGGATTAAAACTAGATGCCGTGTCCCTATTGCATCTCGTGGTGTTAATGCGGAGTTTGATGCGGAACGGCGTATCGGGGACTAGGGTTCGGGGCCTCGGATTAGAACTAGATGCCGTGGCCCTATTGCATCGCGAGGTGTTAATGCGGAGTTTGATGCCGGCGGAGAAAAAAAGCAACATAAACCCAAAGTTAGCCGATAGAGCCGGAATGGATTATGGGACACTGGCGATAAATACGTCGGTCGCACCCGTAGAGAAGATATATTCTAAAACATCCAAGAACCCAATTATTTGCAACACAGCACTATCAACCTACAACTCCACTATGACATCGAGCCACTCAACTAAGGGGTTTAGATTCAACCATATTGGCTTAAGAGTAGCAGATCTCGACCAGTCAATCGCATTTTACTCCGGCATATTCGGGATGAAAGAGGTAGCGCGGCAAGACTCTGACCTTCTGACAATAGTCTTGCTTGCATACCCTAACACGGCACCTCCGGACAGCGCTATTCTCACCCGTGAAGGCGTCCTAGAACTAGTCCTTAACAAGGTAAGGGGCACCTCTCGGCAACGCGCATGAAAACAGCAGGTGAAACGAGAGCGCTAAAACTATCCGCTAGAAGTCAGCAAATGCAATTGCAACTCCCAGGTCCAACGATCATTTTTGCAAAATGGCATTTAGTGTTCCCGACATATCAGCTGCAGCGCAATACCTTAAAGACAACAATGTCAAAATGCTGAAGGATGCTGGTATCCCTGGGGACCTGGAGGCTCTGGCATCATTTTTGGGGTACGAACAATCGGACCTAAAAACCGACAATCAACTGTGGACTCAACTTACAGCTATTCCCATTGTAGAAGATCCAGATGGGTATATTATTGAGATTATTCCAAACAGCCTTTAGGAAGCTTTTAATTAGAAGCTTAATATATTAGCTGTTAAAGCGTCGCAGCCAGAATTCGCATTGCATTTCGACTAAACGAGGCTCAGAATGAAGAAAGGCAAAATCACCTAATTATTTATATCTTAAATAGGAATAATATAAGTCATTATTACAAATAAGAGGCAAAATTAAGCTAGAACTATATAATTAGTTTAATATAGTAACTTTTAACTTAATAGTTAATGAATAACAACGGTGACCAAGAATCTGGGGAAAGCCAAAGACCTGACAAGGCATACAACAAGACTCGACCTCCATTCCGGGCTGTGTTGACTAAGAATGTCTGCCTCAACATGTTGCAGCGCTTCTTACAATCTGTCCATGTCTCAGCATTCAACTCCATCTTATTCAGTCTATTACCAACTCCAAAAGCAGATTCTACGAATTTTCATCTACCCTTCCGCTTACCGGCGGTCTCGGTCTTTCAAGCGAGAGAATGGGTCTACCAAACACTATCATCGGCACAATCGGTATGCCCCTTCAGCTTTTCTTCTACCCGAGGCTCATCGGCAGACTCGGTGTCAAAGATTCATACCGTGCCTTTCTACCACTTAGCATCATCGCTTACTTTGTTCTGCCATACCTTGCCCTCCTGCCAGATAATAGCGCACTGATCTGGACTTGTCTATCTGTAGTACTGAGCCTGCAGGTCTTATCTCGTACTTTTGTTAATCCAGCAACTTTGATGCTCATTAATGATTCAGCTCCGAGTCCGGATTTACTGGGTACTATGCATGGTTTGGCGTCGAGTATTTCGAGCGCTGCTCGTATCATAGGACCTACTATTGGTGGAACGTTGCTTGGATGGGGTCTTGCTCATAATCTTGTTGGATTGCCCTTATGGGTGCTGACGATTTTGGCGTCGGCCAATTGGATTATTTTATGGCGGATTGAAGACGTAAACATGTCTGACTAAGGAATGCATATACCGGTATTGTAAATACTAGGCCTGAGCCTTCTTAACTCTTCTATGGTAACCCTACACCGCCGTTACTAATATGCTTTTACTAACGTTACTTACCTCCACTCCGCAGCAAAGTTAAAATCTGAACGATCTCCGCCCTATGGCTAGAATCTCCGCTCTCCGCACTATGGCTAGAAACTTCTCCGCTCTCCGCAATGTAGATCTATTTAAGTTGCCAGGAATCCCGCAAACTGTTCTCCAGACAATTTGTTTTCTCCTTTAGATTTTAATAATATTCAATCAACCCTATCATGGCCCAACAAAACCGACTCAAGGTTGTCATCGGCGGCGCATCCGGCGAAACAGGCACATCCATCGTCAACGCTCTGCTAGCTTCGCCAGACCAGTTCGAAGTCACCGCCCTTGTGCGTCCCGAGTCGGCATCTAAATCTGTCTACAAAGACCTTGCAAAGCGCAATGTTGCCATCAAGCCCGTCGATTTCAAAGACATCAAAGCTGTCACTCCTCTCCTGGTTGGAGCAGACGTGGTTATATCGTGTTTGACTATTTTGCAAAAGGCTGAGGAGGATGCACTTATTGATGCCTCCCACGCAGCTGGCGTCGGGCGATTCGTCCCCAGTTTCTTCGCCAGCGTTTGTCCGCGAGGCGGCATTCTCCTTATACGCGATATGAAAGAAGAACTTCTTGATAAATGCAAGCAGCTATACCTCCCATATACCGTTATCGACGTCGGTGTGTGGTTCCAGATCAGCCTGCCTGCGGTTCCTTCTGGCAAACTTGATGCGAAGCTTTCAATGCCTCACACGATTATTGGGGCTGATGGCAATGTACCCTATGCTGTAACCGACCTGGCTGATGTCGGCAAGTATGTTGCCCGCATTATCGCCGACCCACGAACCCTGAACAAGATGGTTCTTGCCTACGGCGAGGTGACTACACAAAACAAGGTCTGGGGTTATGTTGAGGAATTTACGGGCGAGACGATTCCTAGGAAGTATCTTTCGAAGGAAGAAGCCGAGAAGACTATTGCCGCGGTGAAAAAGGGCATAGCCGAGAACCCTTCTGATTTCTCACTGCAGATTCAGCTTATCAATATTGGATATAAGTATAACTGGGGAATACGCGGTGACAATACGCCTGATCATGCCAAGTACCTCGGCTATCTGGATGCCAAGGAACTGTATCCGGATGTTCAGTGCAAGTCGATTCGAGAGTTTTCCAAAGAGGTCATTGAAGGCTCCAGGAGTGCCGCTCCCTATCAAGGCCGCCCCGACCATCCGCTCAACAAGAAGAGGGACTAGATCTACATGGGGCTGATGTCAAGGGCGGAGTAACACCCTGGTCAGTGTGTCTCGGGTTGTGTGATGACTTCGAGCCCGAGTCGGGGTAGGTACTGAAATAAGTTGAAGAAATATTGAACGTAAAGAGTTAAATAAAAATTATGCGCTTGATAAGGGAACTACAACATGATCGTTGAAAGCTAGAGCTGGATGCCAGTCTTCCTGGTCCTTGCTGACATGAGTGCCATTCCTCAAACACCAACTGACAACCTCGGCATACGTCGTACCAACTCTAAAGGCGAATTGTGTCTCTGCAACCTATATCGCCCATTTCTGCACACGTTTCGCTTCTTCTTTCCCAAATGTATCACCCTTTGCATATGGGCAAACATCCTTAAGTGGCTGCCAGAACGCAACCTCAATCAAGACAAGGCCAAAGGAGTAGATGTCATACTGAGTCATGTATCTGGTTGCTTCGTTGCCAATATAGTCAGGATATCGATATACACTTCTTTCAACTTGTGCTGGACTCTTGGCCGCATCTACGTTTGACTCTTCGGTATCCTGACCAGAGAACTCAAATCCTACGACAAAGCAATCCGTGAGGTTGGTCTGCGCATTTGCAGCTTGGATCGATTGGCCAAAGAGCGTTCATCATCCCATGACTTTTTCTGAAACAGAACCTGTTCACCAGTTGTCCTTCTTATGCCGATGAACCTCTCTTTACTCTGAGTTCCCATGGGTATATTGAAAGAGCTCTTATCGAGCTGCGGATTCCCTCGTAGGAAATTTGTCGTTGTAGGAGCTGCAGCGACTGATTTCCTATCCACCAGTCCACGGAGCGATGATTCTATCCCTGGACTTCCGTCGAGTGCATGATGGAGTAGAGAGACAGTGTTTTCGTCATCTGCCTTTCCGACGATGATGATGTTGACTCTTGTCCAGTCTTGTTTATATTGGAGAATCTGGCGCTCTGGTAGTAGTTGATTCAGCTTGTTGGTGTATTTTTCGAGCTCTGCCACGCAATCGCGGAACTTGGCTTTGCTTCCCAGAGTCCATCGAAGACGAGCCGGTAGATTAACTTTGAAGGTACCGGCTGGGAAGAAACTCTTTTGCTCTCTTGAGATCAGCGAGGGCGTTGCATCATCGCCTTGCTTCCCTGAAAACACAAGGCCTTGCTTGTGAAGCTCTTCGTTTCACTTGTACGCAAGTTCCTTCTGCCTCTGCCCAACATCTTCAACACTGGTAGAAACAATTCCAAACTTGGATTGCAATTTGTTCAAATCTTGAAAAAGCGCAGATATGCAGTCGAGAGCATTTCTTATCTCGGGAAAAATTGGGTGTAGAGCCTCGATCGGCTTTCCTTGCTCCAACCCCGCACTTCGACGGGCTAAAGCAATAAGGGGGATTAAGGCTGGTAGTGTGCCTGCGCTTAAGTGGTATAAGGCATCAGTGTACTGGGGAGACACTATTGTTAACTACTTACTTAATGGGAAGTCATAAAATAAGGCTTTATGAGAATATAGTTTGTTCGTTTCAATATGGCCGGATCTTATAAGTCGTGCAGACGAGTGCTACTATTGTTCACTTAGATGTTAATCTTTGTTGCATTTTTGAGGAGGACTTTACTCCTTCAGTATTTATCCTATTAATCCTTTAGATCACTTCTGTAATGCAATAGAGTGAAGTGGCTGGGTAACTCAGCGTCTAGCATTAGGATCAACTCCTTCCAGTCAGTATAAGGAGCCTGGCAATTGCGTGATGACCCAGGTTTGCGGCTAGGTATAGCATCAGCTGACTATTAAAGCCAGCAGAAGCAACTCGACTATGGCGATATGTCCATTTTCCGTCGTTAATGTGATGGCGCTGTCAGAGCTATTACGTATGTGAACATCTGCCCCATCGCCAATCACCCGATGTTTCAGGTATGCGGGACTTAGTTGCCTCCACTTACTCATTCAGAGCTTTCATTACTAGCTTGAACGATCTGGCACGCCCATCTTTCAAATCAAAGCTGAAGGGTTTAGTGGAGTGGCAGGTTGGCAGGATGGAGAACGCAGAATCAGTTCAACACATTCGAGATGTAGCCTCTAAGTTTCTCTATTCGCGGCCACAGACTTTAGCACGTTCAAATGAGACCCAAGAGACAGCCTTTGCTAGGATCAGAAACTTCATCAGCAATTACCTACCAGGAGAATTGGATTGGTGGCCGCTTGGCTCGCCACACAGTCAATGTTCTCCGGGAAACTCCAGGGCCACTTTGAAATGTGTAAGTGCACGGTGAGTTCCGACAATAACGAGAAGTAATGCTAAGTAAGAATTACAGCTTTGCGGTGATATCAGGACGGCAGTTGTACCCGACTCGTTCGCACGAAGGGTTATAAAAATTCGCAAAAATACTTTACCCTTAACATCCGTTATACCTGCGACGACACTTACCTCTGTCGCCGGTCCTCCTCCCACACCTACATACATCTACCACGGTGCCTCTCAGACTAACTCCTACCGAAATCTACCCAGAATTCCTCTCCAAAACTTCTCACCAGATCCCCAGAGTTACCTTGCACCGGCCTTCCCAGGAACAACAATACCAGTGCCGCAAACCAGTCGGCACATCTTTTTGATGATAGGTTCAGATAGACTGCACCTACGGACCATTGAGTCACAAGGCCTATGCAACGAGCAGCTCTTCCGCAAATTACGGTCAGAGCATCGCCAAGTGAAAGGCTGGTTTAAATGTTGGCTTGGCTTGATGACCTGCTCTCATTGTGATTTTTATAGAGTAAGCCCATGTGTAATGCTAAGTCAGAATCGTGCTAATTGTAATCTGTAGTTCGAAGCCTATTCAACAAAGCGGTATTGCGAGCGGGGATGTGGCATCCCTCCCCTCGGCGATCTACGATACTATTACAACCCCAGGCCGATGGACAACGAACCCCCGATCTCCAAGCACGAGTTCTGCGATCGGTTTTATAGGAGAGTCACAACCGAAGCGTGCATCGACGGGAACCTTGACGAATGATATATGTCCGCTAGCATCAGGTCCCGTCGGCGTGTGAGGATAATGGGAGCGTGGAGTGGCAGGTAACTTTGGGAGAAACGCAGCTCTACTCTTGGAGCCGTATGCAATACGCCACAGTAGGTTGAACAAGATTTTACCTGGTGATCTCTACTTTGATTCAGAACTTGTAGTAGTCGTGGATCTGTTCTTGGTTCGTGTAACTTGGCTGTGAGGCGGTCGCGGTGTGGCATTAATATCGTTATTGTCCAAGACAGTATTATTAGTATCATAAGCTATCACCTTATTGTTAATAGCTTTAGCTTTGTGTTTCTTCTTGGTTGACTAGCTTGTATGCATTACTAGGGTCAATTAGCTCACCATGACGCCGTACTCCTGCAAGGGAGGCGGCGTAAGAAGAGTATCTTATCCATAATGAGACCGGCTTATATTTTGTTTAGCTGATAGGGAAGGACGTTGTGTGTCAGGATGTCCAGAGTTACAGCTCCTTATAGCGTGGTGTAAGTCAAGAATAAGAGTCTGTCGGCTTTACAGACGCCGTTAGAGGCATCAGCTTTGGTAGAGATTATGATCTAGCCGGCTGGCTCGGAGTTAGACCATGCTGTAAGGCACTGTGAAACTAGAAGATATACTGGATCTTCCTGTAGTTGTTTGGCTTTCCTTCTAGCAGCCAGAATATTAAATTAGACGTCTTAACCAATCGCAGCGATACTTCTCAAACCTTAAGTGGTCCAGGATAGCAGTTCTTGGTGATTGACCGGGACATTAGCTGTCTTTAAACGGATTGCCTTTGAGAGTTCAACCATAAAACCCGTCACTATTAGTAGTGAGAAAATTAGGTCACAACAGATACTCCCTTACCTCCATATATATAATTACCATATAGTTGTGAAGTCAAAGGAAGAAAGGACGAAGAGAATAATTAATGCCAATATGGACATAATGGCTGGACTAGTTCCTGACTCTGACTGGATGAACTTGATGTTGAGTTTAACATCCTCGCCTCTTAACTACAATGACAAGCCCTCCAACTTTCCTTTTCAATGCTTCTTGCAATTAAGTTCCAGAGTTTCATAATCTCATCTGGATTTCTTCTTCATAGGTGTACACAGGTTTACCAGGATAACATGTGCAAGGAGGATGGGATCTCGAGGGATAAAGCCCAAGGATTGCCTCTCCGGTCTTCTCGATATCTGCGCATGCCTAAAGATGTTTAACCCGCATTGCAATCGTTTGTCTGATCAACGAAAGATCCTTGCAGCTATGGTGAGCCCAAGAGCATGACGATCACGAGCACTAGTAGAGGCCCAGTAGGCACTTTAAGTAACAGTAACTTATCCACCTGATGGATTGTGATGGCGCTGAGGTCGTTTCTTTCACCATAGCATAGATCAGAAAGAGTAATGTAAGGTTATAGCTGACAGAGCTACTACATATGGGCAGACGGCGGCTGATGACAAAATCCCCCGATACTTTCCGTTTATCGAGCCCTGTATCGATTCAGGGACGGCTTTTGGAAGTGAATGCATTATGAAATAATTGATGGTCCAATTGAAGGTTCTTGTACCCTATGACAAGCAGTCGCTGAGCTGAACAAAAAGAGCAGTTGGTCGCATCAATCGTACGTCGGATTGTAAGCGCGACAGAGGATACTTACTGATCTAGGCCAAGTCAGATTATATGGGGTAGGTTTACCAATGCAGCGAAGACAGGTATAAAGAATCCATTTGAAGTATATCTATAGTTATTACTACTTAAGATTGTTGGCATAATGGTCTATTATGAGCGCTCCAAGCGATAAGTACCTTGGATTTTCCGATAGCTTATTGAATTGGCAAGTGTAGATCAAGGCAAAAGACAGCCCCGGCTATTCTTGTATAGTCTACGGATGTATTGTATAGGTGACTGGAATAATATATAAACCCAGGCCAAAACAATAGGTAGAACTCAAATAACCACCAACACAATCTAAGCCAGTATAGCCATCTCTCCTCTTATATACAAGCGAGATGGTGGAAACAGTAGTCAACCATCAAGAAACCCGGTCCCAAAACCCAAATCCTCAGCCCTGCATCTCCGATCCCTCGTCTCCCTCCTGGATACTCCCCTGAACAATGCCCTCCGCATGGCCTTATCGCAATCCTTTCGCAAGAACATCCTTTTTATACTATGGACGGTAAACCTTGAGTGACAACTCTCGCAATCAATCCAAAGACGCCATGAGTTGGAGCACATTTAAATTCGAGGTGCTACATCCGATGATCAAAGAGTCATCCTTCCAAAGCGTCTGCTTAAGTCATCAGGCATAAACGATAAGATATGAAAGATAAGACTTACAGTCTGGGTCCTGGTAAAAGGGGAAGATGTTTGGCGTCCTCCCAAGCTTGGCTTTCAAGAAGAGCCTATTATGCCGCCTGCCAAAGACCGATTTGTGCGTGGACTCGGCTGACCTCTCTTTCAGCTTTTTTGGTTTCTACAGCTAGCTAAAGAGGGAGTTTGCTAACAGCTTGATAATCAATATGATTGACTGAATTGTCATCTTTGACGATACACTGCAGTGTACGACACGGCAGGATCTGCTGGCAAGAATCTCAGGTCGAATACTGTGTACAGAATGGGTGATTGTACACGGTTGTTCTAACACACTTCTTCGACCTTGGTCTTTTCACACTCAATCGCTCTGGCGACGATCTTGTCGAGATACAACAAGCGCTCTTTGATTGACATCGTTGTCTCGTTGGCTTTGGGCTGGAGGTGAGTATCTCTAGGAGACATGGGCGGAAACTCATGCACGTTTCTGTATTAACGTTCTGCTCGTTCCGTAAGAGATTCCTAAATCTCATTAGCCCAACTCCAGTGAATAATAAAATACAAATAAACCTCCTAAGCTCTCAGAAGCAACCAATACCACCACCGCAGCGCTTGAGATCCTCGGATAGTTATATTAAACTCGCAGGCAACGCAGCGTTATCGGCATTCAGATCATTTATGTCGAGACAGTGACGTTTCTCATGGATGGGAAATATTTTGACCAAGGTTGACTTCACAGTCCTAACAGTGCTTGGGGTCCCTAACGGTTTCTAATACTTAGTTAGACGCAGACTATTATTATTGCTGGTACTTTACTTCTACGTCTTTGGGGTCTATGGCGTATTGGCAAGATTGAGTAGCTGCTTATTAGTAACTTAACTGTCCGAGTGTCCACGGCCGCCAGTCTTTTCACTTAATGGCTGCTTGTTGCTAATAATCACATATTTCTGAACTCCAGAGTGATATACCTAGCTGGGATAACGCCTCCTAGGAGAACTCCAACCCTACAGGTAGAGATAATTCAAAGTGATGAATTATGGAATTACATGTTGTAATCTCCTGATGGATTACTCTATATCACTTTAAATATATGTAGTTTACTTTTCAAACAGGTGGTTCAAGTTGATATATGGGAAACCTTACAGCTTTAGTGGCTACTTATGAGAGAAAGGAGGTCTTAATCTCAGGGTGCGAAGCTTCCCTCCTGCGATCGCCTGAAGGCTGTCTCTGGTAAGCACAGATAGTACAATAGAAAGCTTTCTCCCTTCCATTTATTAATACTTTTATGTGTAGTCTTTATTTCCAACTCCTTCTTACATGCGTCACCCTTATCTAGTACTACTCTTACTTACTTGTCCTTTTTGTTCCCAACCTGCTCCTGAACCTTCCGGTCATTACTAACTGACCTTTCTGCGCCGGCTTGGAGCCATCCTTTATGTGCAAGGAAATAGTCGCAATCTCGCGAGCATCCGATGGCCCGATACAGACACTACCCACCAGCACGAGCCTGTTGGATCGATATCATCTCCAGAGATATGTCTGAACAGCAACACTCAGCATCATATAATAGGTCTCAGACAAAACCGAATTAGTTTGTCGGTCGTTACACAACATCCTCAATGGTTTCATCCGCCGACTTCTGACTTGAAGCCTTAAGTGAATTACTCTTTATGAGCTTATGTAATGTAGGTTCTAATTGGCCAATTAATTATAGCTCAGCAATAACTGAGACAATTAACAGAACATACTATAGAAATGCGAAAAAAGAGCGGAAAAGTCAAAAAGAGGTTATTCAATACCCAAGACATTAATTAAACAGTCTTTTCGTTTATTTATAGAGTAATTATCTGCCTCATAGCGAATGTCGCCATTCTGGAACGGGACTAGCTCGACATGCATGGTTAGCTCCGCTCAGTCACTGGGTTAATTATCTTATCTTATCTGAGCCAGTAAACGCCCCACTGCAAATAACAACATCACTTCCCATCATTAGCATCATCATAATTATCATCAAATGCGCAGCACACTCTCATAACATCGATTGCACAGACATGGGACCTTGCAATATTCTTGCATGGCTTGATACCATCCCACCTCATCGCAGCAGCAGCAGCACCATCGAGCCCAAAGCCAAGCGACTCAAGACAAGCCACGAACCCTCACCCGGGCGGCTCCCGACGCCGCCTCGCGATACGATGTCATCGCCTACCAAACGGCCACGGTCTGTGTCGGACGACGGCAGCGATTACCTTTCCCAATATTTTGTCGAAGATGAAATGACGCCCAAGGCCCCCAAGAGGCGCGGTAGGCTTTATCACGACATAAGCTCTGCGTCCGAAGCTTCGTCAAATTCGCGGCACTCGTCGAGATCAAAAGCCTCTTCGCCTTCGAAGCAACAACGCGACGCTGCTGGAGAGGAAGCAGGCTACCAGGTCGTTAGTATCGAGCGCTATGAAGACTGGCAACCTGAGTCTCTCAAGGAAATGCGCAGGATCCTTGAGGATATTGCGCATGGCATTAGGATCATTCCTGCGAGCCGAAGGGATGAGGTAGGACAATATGTTTCTGTTTCGCTTGGACCAAGTCTGTAAGCTAACAAACAA
>JAADJG010001078.1:0-17328 GCA_012932025.1 Fusarium austroafricanum | reverse complement strand
GCGGACGGGATCCCGTATTCTCCTGTAGGTATGGTCGTATGTGCTCGTTTTGGTGTTTTCCGACCTCATGACTCCACTTACTGCGCCATCCAACATTTTCCCATTTCCATTTCCGCAATCTTATCTTGCCGATATGCCTTATAATCAGTGATATTGAGTGAGGGAAGGATAAAGAGTAATATTCTACCCCGCGTTTCATCAAATGTAATTGTTGTTCAATCAACGATCCAAACCACAACATGTGAATGTCTGAGCCCCACCTGGCACAAGGTTGAAGGAGGGTCCTGTCAAGTGTCAGCCCACGGTGACATGTCTGACTCAGCCTCAGCCCCTTGATCAACACATAAGCCCCTTTATATTGGTCACTTTATATTCTCAGCCCTACTTGTAGAGAAGAAGCCATGACTGATGATTGAAGTACTTTCGAACGAGCCCTCATCTACCTCTGCAACGCCAATCTTCCGTGCCCTGATGACCAACGCGAAGCTTTTCTAGAGTATTCAGCTAAGCATTTCCTACATGATTAAGGCATTGTGATATTGGGCACAAGGCTTAATTATGACTAGTAGTAACATTAATTAACTTCCTGTTGAAATTGATAAAAAAATGCTAAATTTCCCCCGCAATGCATGTCAAATTGTCACTGCTCAACGGCAGTTATCTAGCGTTGACAGGAGCAATTGTTTTCAAAATACTTCCAGTATCTATTGCAGCAGACAGGGCGTCTGATGCCGAATTATTAGTATAATTTTCAAGTCGGAAGCTGATGACATATTTCTAGATGAATTTTGAGGTGGAAGTGATGTCCCAACATCAGTAACTTGTCACCGGTCGCTTGTTGGTGTATAGTCCTTAGTGTTACGGCCTTTATTCAGTTCTGAGAACGGAAATATCTGTTAAAACTAGTCAAGGTATAGTTAGAAAAGATCTTAAACAGCAGGGTGCAGCTTGAGTTGTACTAAAGTCGAATTGGATACCTAATTCATCAGTGCATTTTCAAAATAGACTGTCAAAAATTCGAGCCAATAGTGAGAGTAGCAATAAACATAGTTTATTTTGTTTGTTATCCTTATTGTGGCACGCTCAGCGACCTCGTCCGCTGAGGACTATAAAGAATCCGTTTTTGAATTTCGCTTATATCCATATTTCTTAGGGAATATGCCCGATACTCCTATAAGATTCGTTGAGACCCTGAACCAACTACTTGCGGTTGGGAAAATGTTTCAAACAGCATGCTCAGTTTTGCATGCGCAATATCGTCCAAGGACGCTCGACTCGAGGTCTGGCTAAATGTTCGTGATAGGCTTCATCAAAGAGATACCACAAGTATTCCCATCTTCCTGAAGTGAAGCGTACGATCTTGTGCAACACCGCTGAACAGGCGATATGCCACTTGAGACCGAATAATTGCAACCCTAGAGAGACAGTTGGTGATGAAATGCAAGACACGAATGGTGAGTGGCTTTTGATAGGAGTCATGTGACCCGAAGGGCTCTTGAGCCAACAGATACTGATGGAAATAGTCATGATGGAGTAGCGAAGTAGTTGAAAGTGCTAATGTGTGGGTCTTTGATATTTCCAACTTAGGCGGTAGAAAATAAAAAGATCTGGCTGAGTCCATTTCGTTGCTCTCTTCTGATATGGAGTGCATTTCCAAATACTTCTCGTCTTCGTCAATCTTGTCATTCCGGAACCAGTTATTTGGGAAGTAGTCATCAGAGTAAAGCCGACCTCTCATGGCAAAGTCCTCAGGTGACGGGCGTGGGAGCTGGTCCTTTTCCGGAGACGTAAGTTCCATCAACGAGAGGTGTTTCTTTCGTCTCTTAGCTATAAGTTTCTCCCAAGCTATAAAGGAACTCATATCCATGTTCATGTACTCGAAGAAGGGCGATGGCAGGAATTTGTCCAAATAGCAGTAAGCTCTTCGTGGTAGAGTTGACCGGGGAATTCTGGATAAAGTGTTAGTCGATGACCTTGTAACGACTCCCACCAACTCACTCATATGGCCGCTGGTGCGCATGACGGACATGCCGGATGAGGTCCTCTATACTCCTCGAATCGTGATCCACGAGACATTGCCGATATTTGTCAGGAGAAGTGATGTAAAACGGACAGGCCAGATGAAAAAACGATCTTTTTGGGTGGCTTCTCACTACAAGTCCTTTGTCCTCGTCTTCTTGCATATCATGATCGGAACGTGCTCGTCGTGATGCAAGCCTTGGCAAAGAACATTGGTCAGCAAGCAAGAAGTCCTCGGATTTTGGAAATAAAGTCTCCCATCTGGCTGGCCATCGGACACTTTCAGAATCGCGCTTCGTGTCCCTCTGGCTGTCTGATGATTCGGTATCGTCGACTTCAGTGAATTTCCTTTTGAGCGGTTTCAAGCTGCCCTGGATTCTGTTGACCTCAGAATCCAGTTGACCATCAGACATGTGCCACTTTCTAAGGTTCACAAACGACATGCACCAATTGGCGTTAGGCTGGATTGTTCTTGACTCAGTAGCAATTGGCTGTCGTTCCTTTATAATACCTGACATATGGGCATTAATAGACTGTAGCAGGCGCAAGTCTTTTAATTGAAACCAGGCAGCAGGACGCTCTAATGCAAGGGGCTTTAGTTCTCCACTTAGAATGGAAGAAGCGGAGGTGCTGGTAGATTCCGAACCTGACTGGCCATGATCGACATCGTGATGGACACCGGGAGGAGGAGAGCTACATCCGGGAGAGATGGTTGGAGCCCGAATACGAAAATGCCCCAGATCATCAGAGCGTTGAG
The DNA here is from genome assembly GCA_012932025.1 of Fusarium austroafricanum. Lineage (NCBI taxonomy): Eukaryota > Fungi > Ascomycota > Sordariomycetes > Hypocreales > Nectriaceae > Fusarium > Fusarium austroafricanum. The sequence goes on along the minus strand of JAADJG010001078.1, from coordinate 14,552 downwards.
AGTCAGCTGCATCCAGTACCTGGACTCGAAAAACTCATTAGCCAGAGCTACGACAGGATTCGAAGTTCACTCCACCTCTGAGGGACATCTCGGTGCATGGATAGGAGGACTAGACCAGTTATCTTCCATGTAAGTAAGGTCCTGCCGCTGTAAGAATTTGCCTGAGGTATTGAAGAAGGATTTGCCATACAGACATGTCGCGATTGGAGCCCACGACAAACGCTCCTCTTGACTTCGGAAGAGGAGGACCAAAATCGCGAGGTAGGCTTGGAATTGGAATAGCCATCGTTTCATGCTCATCGCAAGCCTACAATTGCGCTCGATCGGGTTGAAAATGATCCACAGCTGTTGCTCAAGGATAAAGGTAGTTGGACCAAGCAACAACTGGAAGGCTGATTGTGTTGTGTTATTCGGGTGGAGAGGGGCTGGAAGGCGTTTTCGTTACAATCAAAACAAGAGATACTCGGGGAAATTGTCGCGGCAAAACAGAGCGGGATAATAGGATCAGCGGGAAAGTAGAAAAGTGTGAGAATGGCAGGAGAGGAAAGGAGTTCGCATTTGGTCCAAAGCAATCGGCTCTTCTGTTTTCGCCGCGTAATGGGTGTGTTTTCGTGGTCCGCCCGCTTCGAGAGGCCTCTAGTGTCTGCCTTTATTCTGAGCCTGTCCTTTACCAGGTGGCTTGCATATATTGGCTCGTGTTTGTGCCTTATTGGCTCAACTCAAATAGTTCCTCACAACACAGCCTGGTTCGCAATCAGGCGCTGAGTTGGTCGGTTGAGGCTCTGCTTTCTAGTTCAATTCTCAGCTGTCTCTGCGGGAGGCCAACCATCTTTTCATCTCTTAACAGTTGGCGACTTCTAGCTCTACTTCGTCACCGCCGTTTTACTGTTCGTATCAGGACTTCGAAACCAGAGGAAACTTAACTTACAAAAGTCTCTGCATTCCTATTACTAGCTACCCTTTCCTGTCGCGCTAGGCCACATGTCGATAATTGAGCAATATCACGCCGAAGAGCTCGCAACTTCCCCAGCCAAAACCGACCCGAGCCAGTCCATTCAATCATGCAAAGGTTATTGTCGCAGCCATCGACCTTCAATCCCAAGAACGAGTATCCTCGCCACTTTAGCTTGCGGATCAACTGCGATACTTATCACTATACCGAGAATATTCGGAGAACCTTCCGCAGAGCAGTCATGTTTTGGAAAATTTCCGGTTGGCCTCTTCTGCTTACTGCTTGAAGCCTTCACTAAGCATCTTCTTTGACAGGCCTGCGATGCTAGATCCCTCCAAGTCCAAACGCTTCTACCTTGCTTCCTACACCCGGTCGTCACTTGTGAAACGCTATTGCTCTTGTTATGCGTGGCAATATTTATACATTGGACTTGCATTTCCATTTTGTTTCAATCGACACGATGGAAAGAACAATACTTGCCGATAGTCCTATATATTACGGGAGGAGTCACCATCTTGGCTGCGCAGATAGTCCAAGACTCAGCGGTCCTGTTCCTCCAAGTCCTTCCAGTCATATCAGACATTTGTGTTGTTGTATGTCTGGGCTTGGACTGCTTTAACCCTTGAGGTCTAAGTCGAGGCAATGCCGACTGAAATGCGTGGACAATCGAGCCTTTGACGAATTGTACGCCGAAAGATGAATGTCGATTGGAGATGAATCAGCCATTCGTTGTCGGTTCTTAGGGTCTTCGAATAAGTCGCCATCCTACAACATCTCTTACGTTCTTCTCTGTACCTCGCAGCTATATTACCCCATTCAACACGAAAGATCAGGGAGTCTTGCTCAAAGGAAGTCTTATCATTAGCATCTCCTGAATATATATGTACCCGTTGTAAAGTGAAGATGGCTACTCACTGAAGCTCTCGCGCGTGCCTTGAACTCGCTTCTTCGCGATGACATTTGATCAGGTGGCTTGGCCAGAAGAAAAGGAAGAGACACTTCAATAGACAAAACAATGAACGCACATCACTCAGGCAGACGGATGAGAGTCTTTGGGCAAGTAGCTTGAAAAGCCCTGGTGATTCGTTGTATGAGTTGTGTCGCTGGTAGTCCCATGAACCTGAATAAATACAACAAATCCTTTTGTATCGAATTATCGCCTTAAGATTAAGAATCTTTCAAACTTTTCTGCTTCTGCAAAAACTCCTTTTTGAGATTCTGATACTCCTCATCCTCTTTACATCGCTCCCAATACTGTCGAAATATCAGACTCGCCCTATCCTTCTCCTCTTTATCAGGATGTACATCACTCTTTGGAAGCTCATCCCTCGTCCATTTCTTATACTTCCGTCCACCTGCATGGTTCGCATATCGTTTTGCACGCGTCATTCCCATTTGGATGAACTTTCGAGTCATGTCCATTCCGATGAAGTCATTCTGGTCTTTGAACTCGTTGAATTTGTTCCATAGGTCTTCTGCGCTCTTCTGTGCGATAGGGATGGTTCGAAAACGCCAGAGAGGGAGAATTGCTGATTTGTATGGCTCAAATGTCAATACGCCTTGTTCGCCGCGTCCGATGCGATAAGACATGCTGTGGGCTTCGGATATTGTATCCATCAAGGGTTTGGCTGTGGATCGTGGCGAAGGCATTTATAATATTTGAGTGATAGGAAGCTGTTACTGCCAAACTTGATTATAATCCTGAAATTGATGAAAAGGTAGCCTTGAATGTTGATGATGATGGAGACGAGATAGTGGAGTTGATTCATTTTTAGTTGTGCATTGCTGACTGGGAGAAGGGATCTATGACGTAGTGGAAAATAGTCCATCGGTCAAAGACGGCACATCCTCGAATGGGAGGAAACAGGGGTAGTTATTTTGCTTAAGACTGTTTCTATGAGAGAATTGGATGGTCTTCTCATTGATGCTCCTCCCGTGCGTCGTTGCTTGCTATCTCCTTCGACTCGGAGCGCGACGGTGACGATATAGCATCAATTCAACGTTTCCCTTAGTGTTATCCAGCCTGGGCTAGCTCCCCTTGCCTATATCAGGATCCAAAGCAAGTTTGAACTGTCATAGACATCTTATCACAGTCACGGGCATTCTCCCGATCTGGCCAAATCCAGTAGCCACTATCTGCTGTTGCACTCTCACCCTTGCCCCATTCTTCTGGCTCCTGCATACCAGGCACTAGGCGGCGCCAAACCTTAACACCCAAGTCTTTCACTTGTTGATGATTGCCATCACGGTCCTCAATCTCTTCGCATATATTCGTGAATGCATAAGTGGTGATGGACAATGTAAAGGGATCTCGAAACTGAACAATGTCTTGCCGGCCGTCTGTGCGACTCTGGACAAATGCGTCAAGTATCTGGAACATGTCAAGATACGCAGTTTGTCTTCTAATGACGGTTTGCCCTTCGACCCAACGGAGTGTGCGAAGGTCGAGTTGAAGCCCTAGATGAAGGCTGATCAAGTTTGTGAAATGTGTGTCGAGGATATGAAGTACCTCATCCACATCTTTCTGGTTTGGAGCTGCTTTGCACCTGTGTTTGTGTGTACCGATCGACCATACAACCTCAAGAGAGATTATAGCTGAGAGCCTTTGAGGAACGATAAGGCCTGGTAGGTTAAGCAAAAGAGGCCTGCTTGAAATATGAATAGTGTTTGTGCCATACAACACCTCCACGCCTTCATTGTACCTGGAAGAGACCTTAGTAAATAGCTGGAGAGTCATATCCAGGGCAACTTACGCCTGTCGGCAAGCCATAATCCATCCCATGGCCCTAATCCAGCATGAATAGGGGCCGATCCACCCCCTAACGCTAGTGTATATTCCAGACATTTGGCCAAGGCCCAAGCAGCACGTATCATCGCTGGGCTGTACCATCCAAGACAAGTGGTCTTCAGGGAGGCTTTTGGGTCCCAGGCGATGACATACACAACCCCTCCACTGCCAATATTTTGGTTGACTGTAATCCAAGTGTAGATTGATCTCTGTATTTGGCCAGTAATGCTGGTACCTGTTCTTGGGGTCCAGGTGTTTTGGGTCCTTTGGTTTCAATGGATGAGTTAAGACGAGGTCCATATGTACTGTCCGACTGCCAAATGCGTGAACCAAGACCTTGCGTCATAATTCGGGTGGTAGCATTGTAAAAAAAGGAGCGGTTTCTGATGCTGACCCATGAAGATTTTCCATCGAACCTGAGGGTGTCAAAGCGTACGGTCGCGGATTTGGCAGGAAAGGCATTTCAGGCTCAGCAACAGAAGAACTTTCTGCTTTCGTCTTTCTTTGGCGTTTGGAGTCGATCCATGTTTTGAAGCGTCGATGCATCGCGAAATATGCAAGGTTGGTGCGTGGTTTGCTGATCAGGTTGAGGTGAAGAGATAGTGGAGGGGACCTAGCTTTTTTATAAACGGTTGGGAACATTGTACCGTGTTTTCGAATAGATGCACCGTGCTGATTCGGACATGGGCCAACATCTTATGTTACGGGATCATCGCTTCTCGACAGGGTTTATGACTTTGAAGGCATTTGTGCTCAGATTGATGCAATTCTTCCATCGTTCTCAAAGCCTTCGACGCCACTTCGATCTTCAGCTACTGGACTAGCGAAAAGGTCAACCAGGGTCATAGGGGACAAGGCACAGGTGTGACTTTCTGTTCCCAATCACGATCAAAGCCATCAAAGTTATACCGTTGCAAAAATGCGATGAGACAGTCAAAGAAGGTGTCTTGCTTTTTCTCAGACTTGGCCAAGTCCGAAAACAGGGTTCGATACTTTCCAGGGTCATTTATGGCCTATCCGCCAATGGCAATCCAGGCCCGGTTGCTCACTTTACCTCACTTGTTCTTTACCCCCGTAAGAAGTGGAAGGCGTTGAAAGAGCTGTAGGAGGGTTACCCAGCTCGTAAGCGAGCCTACAAGTCAAGTGGAAGAAGCACTAAAACACACTTTAAAGTAGACTTCGGTGGTTAGCCCGCCCCGAACATTGATAGCAAGGCTGACACCAACCTTTTGGCAGTTGAGACCCAGAGGACCAGGAAGCTGAGATATATCCACCGTAATATATTGAGACTAATGAATGGATAGCTATCATAAAAGATTGCACCATACTCAGGCATTCACACCGGTACTTGCCAGAGCTGATATAGCTGATAGCTCAGTAGTCTTCTCAGTCAGCGGAACTACTGATACAACCATGTCTCCCTCGATACTCCACCACTCTTCCATTCCAGAATATAAGTGCGCCCTCCCGAATGATCAGAAGCCTCTGTGATGAAGTATGCCGCATCCGGCTGTCCATCAAATGCCGAAGAGTACAAATTCGGGGTGGCAGTCAGGTTTCCCCAGACTACCTTTTGAATAAAGTTAAGCTCCACTACTTCATAACCCGGCCCGTTGATAGAAATGTTTTTCTGATAGTTTGTATCAGAGCCGTTCATTTGGTAGTACACGGTGATGTTGAGCTGCTGACCGTCGCCCAGGCCATTCGCAAATCGGACGTAGACATCTTGAGGCATTGTGAGACTTCTTTGATTAGTAGGTTGCTACTAGAACCTCATGATGAGGAAGAAAGAACAAGGCTTATACTTACAAGTGGTTTTGCTTTGTTTAAAAGTAAAAGTCGAGTACAATTCTGATGAGTGATGAGCAAGAAAGAGAAAGGGAAGGAGGATGACACAGATGGTTCTCGTCTTATATAACAATCAAGACACCTTTTATGTCTAACAATAATGATCAAATTGAACCATCCTACTATTCCAAATTGCACAGAAAGTTTCAGCTAGCCACACGTCCCTATACACGAAGGAAGATCTGCGAAGTGGAATCTAATTGGGATCTTCAGCTAGCCGCATCGCTATACACAAAGTAGGATCTACGAAGGAGGACCTGATTAGGATTTTCAGCCAGCCATATATCTCTATACACAAAGCATGACCTGATTGGGATTTTCAGCTAGTTGCATGTCTATGTACACGAAGCAAAATCGAGTTGGGACATTCTGTCTAAGCGTGTCACAATTTCAGCTGGCCACATTTTCCTATTCAAGAAGCAGGACCTAACAGGAAATTTCAGTCAGCTCCTACTACATATACACGAGGTAGGATCTGATAATCTGATTGGAATCTGAAGTCAGCAATACATCCCTGTACACAAAGCAGGATCGAATTGGGATTTTCAGCTAGCCAAATGTCCTTATTACTACGTACTCTGGCATTTACGGATAGTAGTAAATAGTTGGGGTATCGGACCATTCGGATGGATACCAACCTTGGTTGTCTCACAGTTATAGGATCATATCACGAAATGATCATGGGAACCTTCAATGGTTCGGTAAGTTCCTGATTGGGAAAGATCAAAACGTGCAGGTACAGGACCGTGCTCTATTACGGTTAAACGGAAGAGGTGATACTGATGGAACCTCCTACCCAATGTTGCCTTACAAGGTAGAGGTTGTCTCAAGTGGCGCGTACACGTCCAACTATTATATCTCGCTGTTTCCTCTAGCTGCTCCCTGCACTGCCTCAGGGAGATATTCTTTCTTTAGTGTATAATTAAATAAGAATAGTTCACGATAAAATAAGGACAGCTTTAAGGTTAATAATTGACAAAGAATAGTATGCTATTAGCGCTGATAGAATTAGAAATCAGGTGGGCTGGGGAGTAGGCGGGGTAATAGTGAGATCTGATACTATTACGACCTGCCTTTTATCCGCGGTGATATGCAAGATAAGGTGAGAAGAAAATGTTCCGCTTGGCGCTTATGCCGGTGTGGCTCGGCAATTAAATAATTGGTACAAAAAAAAGACGCAGTTCTGTACAGGATTCAAAATTGGACACGTGAATCAACTTCCCAGGTTACCCATAGGTACCAGTGTCGTATTGTTTGGAGTTCAGCTGTACAGGGGTCGGCAATATTGATATTGGAACTTTGGAAAATACCTGATAATTTGGAAAGCTGCAGTGGAGATGTTAAAGCTCAACCAGGATTGGTATGGATAAGCGGCCTGTGGCTGGCTGCCGAGACATCCTTCAGTGTACTTCAGTTGCTTGTGATATGATAGAGTGCAATTACATGAAATTACCGAGAATGACGAAAACTATAGCACGAGGAATCAGAAGTTCCTGGGAGAAGCTCAAATAGTTACTACCCGAAGCCCTCCTGACCAGAGCTTTCCGAGATCGGACGATGGGCCTCGGCCTTCCGAACAACATCGGCGCTAACTTTCATCCCAATGAGAAAGGGCATGTAACAATGGCCAGTTTCGCAATGGCTGAGATAATGGACCTTCGATCGCTAGTCTTGGGTATTAATCCACCTTCATTTGAGGTCAAAGACCAGTCCAAGTGCGTACACGTACGAAGTGAACTCCACACGAGAAAACAGACCATGGCCACCACCAGAATATGCACAAGGAACTTGCAAGGCATGGTGGCACACCAGCCATAGCTCATACACGATCGAAGGTGGAGGTTTCTCTACCTGGGACTATGGTCAGCAGACCATGCGACCAAGTATGAATGGATGCCACGGGCTTGGAACGACTGCTTGGAACTTTGAGTACTATGATGAACCAACGGAAGAAAGATATGAGTACTATGATGAACCAACGGAAGAAAGATATGAGTGGAAGCTCACATTTAATACGCCAGTTTTTGTAAGGTCGAGATGTTTTAAGAATAACAAGGTTAAGGGAGCGGGAGGGTGGACTGATGGATGCGGCGGAAACGACTGAAGTATTACAACTGAGCTGACTGTAGACTATTCGCTCCTTCCTAATTCATTACCCAATATCCAGCATTCACCCTTAGAAGACCTCTCCCTGTACCATGTGATAGTAGTTCCAAAGCCCTATGGAATGTGTGTGTAAAGGGTGTCAAACTTCTTATATCCGACTCCCTTGACAAAGGTTTGCATCCACGGGCCCTGTTCTTTGCCTTCGGAGAGCTCCCAGTAAAGTTCACCATGCGCATCTCCATCGACCTGATACTTGGGCGCTCCGTTCGGCTTACGCTCATCAGCGTAGTAAAATCTTAGAGATGTTAGTTGATAAGGATATTAAACATAGATTCGAGAAAAGCTTACTTAAAGCCAGCCTTCTTGTATGCATCCGAGGCTCCCCGGATCATATGGGCAGCACCAGACTTGCCAATTCCAGAATCAACCATTCTAGGAATAATGGCGACATTTAGGATGTTGCCTGTGTAGATGAAAGTGCGAGAGGCTGACTCTGGAAGCTGTTTGAAGCCGGAGACTGCCTGCTGAGCTGCAACGAAGGCGCTGTTGACGTTGATGTTGTTGGTGTTGTCGAAGTCAGCGTATGACTGGGCGAATGGGTCATCGGCTGGAGGGAAGCTTGCAGCGCTGGCTGTGGCTTATTAGCGATCTGTTGTTTATATTGTATGTAAGAAGGATATACCATTATAGACAACGACACTTGGGATTCCAAACGACGTCTTTACTTTGCTGAAAGCATCGACTACTTCGAGTGGCTTGGTCAAGTCGGTCTTTATGTTCAACTGCTTGTCGGTGCTTTCGGCCTCATTCTGAGAACGAGATGCGATGGCAACTTTATAACCCTTTGAAGCAAAGGTACGAGCGACGGACTGGCCAATGTTGGGACCTACTCCAAGGATGAAAACGATGGGGGACTTGGAGGCCATGATTTGTTATAAGATATAAGATAGGTTGTTAAGAGTGTCTTAGTTTGTAGTAAGTGATTGTTAATGAGAAGAGAGCTATGAAAGAAGATTTCGAGAAGTTGTATATCCATATACATGGGTCTGACTAAGACGAAGGACATGTTTCTAAGGGTAAGGTACGTACCGGAGCATTATCAATCGATTTCATCGGAAAGATGGGTCTGTGATGGGCGCTAACCCTTTCTGGGGGATGTAGGCATTGTCATCAGCTCCGCGGAACCAAAAGCCCAGTGCAGCCTTATCAATCAAGAGCCGCATCATGGCAGATTAGAAAACCCTCATTATCTAGACGTTTGTAATCTCCAGTAGTTTGTCAGCGGGAGGAAGAACATGCCTAAAGAAGTTACGTGCTCTATTAGTTGTTGCCGCGCGCAAAACGTCAACTGCCAAAGGCGCTCACAAGAGCGCAAAAACGAAAGAATATTTTACATACTATGTAGAAACTGGCAATAGCTTCTGTGGACCTAGGTGGGTATGACCAAACGGTTCAATGGATTTGAGGAGCCTGGCGGAAGATTCTCAAGGGTTACTGGGACGGGCTATCAATATTTTGCCATTGACTGATGTGTTTTAATAGAATACATGGAATGTTCAACTGGTATCGCTATAAGCATAAATTCTCATACGAAAATTTATATTGCAAATCTATTTGGACGACCCATACTTTCCATCTTATAGCCACGAGCTCTGAGAATGGGACTGAAATCATCTCAAAAAACAAACTAGCGATGATTTCAAGCATGACTTCCGTATCCAATCGTGATGATAGTAGTTTTTCACGTCTTGTGTTGGCTTTTCTTTTAGGTCACAACAGCCAACTCAAGGTAGTCGGTAAGTTGTTTTGCGGAGTCGCAATACACTCATGGATGCCATTTGGCTCTCCAACCTCTCGTGTAGCCATCAGTGTCCAAAGGGTGATCCTGAATAGGAACCATATGAGCCACAGGATGAGAGCTGAGTGAGATTTTATTGAACGTCCTCGAGACAAAATTCTCTTCATCTTCCCTGTGCATGCGTTCAAGACGAGTAAATGTTTCCAGGCCTTGAGAAGTTAGATAATGCACATACTTGTGCAGAGTGAACTCTGTGACATTCATTAAGGGGGAGTACTTCTCTTCTTGTGGAAGATGTTCGAGCCCCAGAGATGGGTTTCGATCAGCCAGGTTTTCACTATAAAGACGTTGGAGTACATTATATACCATGATGAAATGGTCGTCATAGATATCCAACGCAATGCCATAAAAGGCGGGCTTTGAGTAGTCGCGAAGGGAACTGAACCTTGCAAAGGGATCCAAACCCGGACAAAAAAAGAATTTTCGGATATGAGAATCCTTGTCGCAGAGAATCTCTTCTTGACGAAAGAAGGCCAGGGTATATGCCTCAAAACGACAGGCTGCATTGATGACAATTGATTGCTGAATTTTATCTGATGGGTGCTTTCGCGTGTCCAATGCTTCTCTTGAGAAAATGCCTTCTTTGATCCATGGGCGGCTGTCTAGAGTTTCTTTGATTTGTCTGGACAATGTTGACAGGGCACATAGCGTAGCAAGCGATGCTTGGCACGATAGGCCGTCAGGTTCTTTCTGCGCGGCATATCGTACCACAAGCGGCCGGATGACCTTTTGAGCCTCTGTTGGAGAAAGGGTGTTGAAAGTGGGCTGACTTCTCAGGATTCGAAGTCGAGCTGCCAATAAACCAGCGGAATAGATGTTGCCCCCAAGTCGGGCCATTATCTCTTCGACATGTGGGAGGATTATTTGCTGGCGGTTCACCAGAAGACAGGACAGGGATTCTGTAGAGGCTTCGATCAGTGGTAATAAATCGTACAGCGAAAGGTGCCGTGTCATGATTTCGATGACGAGCTCGGGCGGGAGGCCGTGAAGATGCGCCATGGCGAGGATTGATGATCGGTCTAAGGGGATGTAAGGGGAACGAGAGATAAATAATACATTATGATATTGTCTGTATTTATATAGGAAGAACTGTCGAACACAAACTTTTGAGCGCATTTACTAACTTTGTTCAGCGACAGAGTTTTATTTTTCTGTTGTTCAAGTTCAGTCGAGTGAGTTACAATTTGATACTTCAGTCAGAAGTTCTTGGGTGTTCATTGAACCAAATTCGTCTCGGAGTTATTGATACGTGATAAAATGGTGTTGTCTTGTCCACATACCAGCTGTTGATTGGTGTTGTATCTTGGAATTCTCTCAAGAATGAACTCATGTCGGTTGAGAACTTTTAAGCTCTACCAATGATCTTGGAAACTGAGACTTATACTTTGTGAGTGAATTTTTAAAGTTCAGATTACCATAAAATGTCAACAGTACACTTTAAGGGATAAATAATAAAGTTAGATTGAAAAGAGGACTATTGCGTTACACAATTGTTTCTCTCAAACGAAGTAAATACACGACGATTCCAGAACACTCGAAATATGAGTCCCAACCCCCAGTTCCTACCTATCCAATGAAATGGAGGATAAGTAAGTCAGCCCACATACGATAGTTTAAGCCAGCCAACCTCAAGGACCGCCAGCACGACCATTGTAATCCCAATATCCTTCACCCTTGGAGCGACATGTGCCGACAACGCAGTAGTAGCCACCGCCCTTGTTATTTGCGTTAGGAGAGAACATGATATATGGCTTGCTCGATGCATGGCCCCCACCGCACGGGTTCGAGGACCATTCTTGAACAGTATCTGTGTATCCTGTTAGCTTTGATCGGAGACTATTTCTCTGAGGTACTTACAAGCTGTGTGAGCAATGTTGTACCAGATGCAGATCGTTTCGCCGGGGCCACCATTGCAGGTGTAAGAATTACCGGTTGTCCATGACTCGCTTACACTGAAACCGCCAGACATCCAGGTAGCAGCGGGGCCACCTGCACTAACAGTGAAACCAATTGTGAAGGACTCCGAGTCGGTCTTGCCAACGGAACAAGACTGAGCATTGGCACAGTTAATGTTTTCCTGGAGAATATTAGCATTCCAAGTATTCTGATAGTAGAGCCCTTGGAGACAATGACTGAAGAACGTACGGAGAGCTGTTTATGGAAGTAGTTTTGGTGGGGGTCACCTGTAAACTGGTCTGAGCAAAGTGAACTTCGTAAGTATAGGACAATCACAAACCATCATTAACAAGCGTTGGGTGCGTGGTCCAGACGGCGCACTGGTACTGCCTCTCTTCGAGCCCAGCATCTCGAGTATGCATCTCATGACCTTGGCCTCTTCTCTCAAGAGACTTTAGTTCACCGTCCGTGTGACTGTTGCCAAAACAGTCCGTTGCCTTGTCCTTAACAACGCCCTCAGCATCCCACTCCACGCCTGAGCACTGCACAAGAGTGTACTCAGGGTTGAAGACTCGAGAGCATGCAGGTCCGCCAGACCATTCAGGTTTGGAATGAATCATGAAGCTGGAATCGCCAACGGTGAAATTTCCAGATCCATTCATATCGACGTGAGAAAAGTCAATAGAGTGCTTGCCATGAATGATACTGCCGCATGTCTCGGCAACTTTGGCGCCGTCGGAGCCCAAGGCGCTCAGAGAAGAAACATTCGTATCTTTCTCAAGGCGCCAGACGACCTGGACATTAGCTGTCAAGCCTTTGGCGACGAACAGGAGGACCGGGTAAAAAGATCGCATTGTGAAGTGGAAAGGAGGAGAAAGCTGTTTCTGGTGAGAATAAAGTGTTTGTCATGGAAATCTCAATCACTTATATATTAGTTGTTGATTCTTTAAGTGAGACTAGTTTATCTACATCTGTTGCACCTACAACATTAATGCATTAGAGACTTACATAATAGCAATGCATCAGACGACGCCTTTCCTCTGAATACCTAGGTTTCGCTACCCTTGACCGAAGGATTCGCGAAAACCTGCTGCCTTGGTTTTAGTTTGCCGCCAAAGTTTCACATAAATTCGGGATCGGCTATCCATACAAGGGGCCTGCCAACTAAGGCTTCGGTACTTGTCTATTTCCCACAAACCTTTCTGCAATCCTATTCCTTACTGCAAGAATCATCACTGAGAGCGGCTTAGCCTCTGCACTTTGAGGTATTTATCACGCGACCGTCGACGTTATTCTGCTGCCTGGTTTTGAATCCCCGTTGGATCAAAGGTTTCTCACCCTGCTTGGTATTTCTACCTTCCTGAAAAGCACATAGACTATATGCAGGGCTGCATCATCTGATCTACAACAAAAAGGTTTTGATCTTGCCGATCCTTATGAGCACTTGAACCTTGTTCTACAGTTGAGCCAAAACGTCAAATTCGCAGTAATGTTAGAAAGCTATGGCTTTTCTCCCTAATTAGTTCCCTTGGCGAATTGCAAATCACCTTAGAATAATACACCAGAGATTTGGTGGCTCTGATAAAAGCCTGGTGATGACAAGGATATCCCCCTTGCTTACGCTCTTACATTAATTAAGAACTTTAGTTCTATCTTTTTGAAATACCCCTTTGGGAAGTAAATCATCTTAGGTCAAGGACGTCACCCTAGTCGATGGATTATATTAAGAACCACCATATCATTCCATCATGTTTTAAGCGCGCTAGCCAACCAAAAGCAAAGCCCTGATAAAACCGGAGACCTAAGAACAGGGGCGGGCCGCTACCGTCTGTGCAGCTAAACTCGAAAACGATCGGCAATGAGGTACTTGCCTCCACTATGATCCATCTTTTGACTCAGATCTGTCCGTTTCGTCTTCCTTGAGCACCACCCCAACCTCTCGCAGACTATGCCTATAGTCATCAGACAGCGGCTGAAAGAGATGTCGTTCCAATTCTCTCATTCTTTCCAGCCAGTGTGCCCTGAGAAATTCTTCGATAAAGATATTGTGACGCTCAAACTCCTCGTCCAGGATACGAAGCTTATCAATCAGAACTCGGTCCTCATCAAGCATCTTTGTCCAACTTTCTTTAGAGGGGAAGAAGCCTGATAATTCTCCCAGTCTCAAATCATCAGTATAGCAGATTGGTAAGTGCCTTACGCCTAGAAATGACATTGTGAGAATGTGGATAGCGCACTTCGTTAGGTGCCCCATATCCAAATTGTCAGCACAGGCCTGTATCTCCCGGAGAACGGTGATCAGAAAACCGTTTCTTTCTCCGGCTACTTCACGAAAATGCCATGACCCTTGAAAGAAACGATCTTGCATCAGTCTAGAAAATAAGAAGGACAATGGCCGGTTGAATGGCGTTGATGAACAAGGGCATGGAAGGTCTGACTGATCTTCACTGCAGCAGATTTCTGAAAGGATGGCTTTGTATGTTGACAGAACCATAAGAGGGTTCTGATGAGTAAAGTCAAGGGAGCTTATCCATAGCCCGGTAATAGTACCGAAGCGGTGAACGGCGGAAAGATGAAAGGGACCCAAGGATAGCTCGTACCTTGACTTATGCTGCAAAAGGAAGCAAGCATATGTAACGTTCTCTTTAAGCCCTCTGCCGTTGTAGGAAATCTTGACAAGTGATAAGAAAGATGGGATCCCAGGTTCATCAACTGGCTCAAACCCAAACTTTAGAGCTAGGTCTGTGACCTCAACACAATGGGGGTAGCTAAAAAGGCCTCCAATGCCAAGTTCAGTGTTCCCATAATACGGCTTGAGACTATCAATAGATCTCAACTCCTAGATGTGAAAGATCAGTTGCTCTCTTTTGCAACTCTTTCCATAGATAAAATTCAATTGCATCAGGTACAGAGCCCAGTTTCCAGGCGTACTGAGATAGAACTTCTGTAGGAAGTAATGCTAAAGCAATGTCTTGTAGTCGCTGATGTCGGTCTCTGAAATATTTAAATAACAGCTAGGTTCTAGGTTCTGTGTGGTCATATAAGGTCTCGGCCACGGGTCTCAACTGCAAATAACACTTCTTGTTCACAATTTAGACATTATA
>JAADJG010001072.1:0-16873 GCA_012932025.1 Fusarium austroafricanum | reverse complement strand
CCCATGGGTATTTTAAACACTATCCCCAACCTCATTTGCATCAGCCACTAAACCCTTTCATGACTAGGCTCGCATTGCAATCGATATCCGTTCTGCAACGACGGCCAATAGAATTAGCGAAATTGTCATCAAGGTACTCACGCCTGCAATAGCATCACCTTGATGGCCTCAGGGACCATACCTTGATGAGCAGCTTGATTGTAAGCAAGATTCTCGTGTAAGTCGATGAGAAGTAGAAATACCAGACTTTGAGGTATGTGACATTCTTCCTTGATCCAAGTCATTTCCCATCCTTTGTGTTTCACTTTCTCACTTGTCTCCTCTTCACCCTCGTTTTTCTGGCGTTCAAAATGGCCAAGAATAAGGTCAAGAAAGGTAGTAAGAGCAAGGGTGTGAAGAAGCCTAGCATTCCTCTCAAGGCTTTACCTGTGACTCTTCTTTCTGGATTCTTGGTACGTCAACTTGACACCTCTGGTCACGATCTATGGTTAATTGCCATCTAGGGATCTGGCAAAACCACTCTCCTACAGCACATCCTCCGAAGTGAACATGGTCTTCGCATCGCAGTGGTAGTCAACGACATCGGCGCGTATGTATCCCTCATCTTCTCCTTCTTTCACCACCTAACTGTTCCAGTATCAATGTCGACGCCTCCCTCATCAAACAAACCCACCGTCTCACCAAGACCCAAGAAAAGGTCATCGCTCTCCAAAATGGCTGCATCTGCTGTACTCTCCGCGGCGATCTCCTCGAAGAACTCGTTCGTCTCGCTCAGCTTCAAGAGTTCGACTACATCATCATTGAGAGCAGCGGTATTAGTGAGCCCGAGCAGGTTGCTGAGACCTTTGACTCTCGGTTGGCTGAGCAGATGGATGCAATGGGTTCGATTGAGGGCGCACCTGGCTTGGATGCCGATATGATCAAGGTTCTCCAGCAACTGTTAGTTTATATGTTCCTCTGTGTTA
This sequence comes from Fusarium austroafricanum, assembly GCA_012932025.1. NCBI lineage: Eukaryota > Fungi > Ascomycota > Sordariomycetes > Hypocreales > Nectriaceae > Fusarium > Fusarium austroafricanum. The sequence continues at coordinate 15,908 of JAADJG010001072.1, read as the reverse complement.
CGGGATTTACTGATTGTTGGGCAGCAAGGAAGCTGGCGGCCTGGAGAAGTTTGCCAGACTTGACACAACTGTCACTGTCATCGACGCCTTCACTATGTTGCATGACTTTGATACGGGTGATCTCATTTCTTCTCGACGAGACGATGTTACACCCGAGGATGAACGGACCGTTTCGGATCTTATGGTTGATCAGATTGAGTTTGCCGATGTCATCATTCTCAACAAGCTCGATATGGTAGGTCTAGCAAGGTCAACATTTGACAAATTGATGAGCTAACGTAATACCAGGTTGACGAGTCTACGAAACCTCGTCTGCTAGACTTGATCAAAAAGCTGAACCACCGGGCCAAGATCCTCGAGTCGAGCTATGGTAAGGTAGACGTCAAGCAGATTGTCAACACCGGCATGTTCAACCTTCAGGTTGCCCAATCTGGCTATGGATGGCTTCAGGATCTTCATGCCATGACTGTTCGTGAGGTATATCACATCCTCGTTCGCATGGGTCATTTCATATTCTAACCTTCTTTAGGTCAACGGCCGTAACGTGCTTACTCCAAAGCCTGAGACTGAAGAGTACTCTGTGAGAAGCTGTATCTACAGTCGTCATCGACCATTCCATCCTCGTCGACTCTGGGCGTTGCTATATGACAAGTTCATTCTGCAGCTCGAGCATCCTGACGATGAAGACGATGAGGACGAAGACGATGAGGACGAAGACAATGAGGAGGATGAAGACCTTGAGATGGTAGACTACCCAGATGCCGAAGAACCCACTACCGACGCTGTAGTCGTCGACCAAGACGCTGAAGACTCCTCTTCATCAAGAGGAAAACGCTCTGCCCCCTCATCCCCTCACAGCTCACACTCCACCGTCGAAACAGCCCCTTCACCCGAGCCCGCATCTAAGAAGCAAAAATTCGATGATACCGAAATGTTAGACTCGGAAGAGCTCTTCACACCTGACAACGAAACTATCCTCGAGACTAAGCGCAAGCACCCCATTTTCGCACGTCTCTTCCGCTCCAAGGGTGAGTTCTTCCTCGCTACACGACCTCATCGCGCAGGAGACTGGTCCCAAGCTGGAGCCATGCTTACACTCACCGGTGGAAGACCATGGTTTTGTACCCTGCCGGCTGAGGAGTATACCACTGGTGATCCAGAGGTTGATGGTCTGGTGCAGCATGATATTAAGAAGGGTGGTGAATGGGGCGACAGACGTCAGGAACTTGTTTTCATTGGAGAGAACTTGGATAGCAAGGCGCTTGAAAGAGTGTTGGATGAGTGTTTGCTTACGGATAGTGAGTTTGTAAAGTGGGAGGCTGTTATGAGGGATGGGAAGAAGGATGATGAACAAAAGCGCGAGGCTTTGGAGGACTTGTTTGATGATGGGTTTCCGGATTGGCCTGAGGATGGAGAAGAGGATCACGATCACGAGGGGCATGATCATTCGCATGGTCTGAGGTCGATAAAGAAGCATCTTCAAGAGATCCCAGAAGTTGACTAGATTAGATAGAAACAAAAGTCAAGTTTTTCAGCTGTGTCGATGTTGGGTATGAACCTTGTCTGTAACGCCTTTCTCCGCCTTTGATAGCCCGTTGACGCCAACCTTGTTGTGTTGATGAATCCCATGATTAAACAGCCCACCCGCCGCCTTCAAGCATCTCCCATCATAGCAAACGCTGCATCGACAGCATCCTTGGATACGAAGGAATAAACCTCGACATCCTTTCCCATCCAAATACTCCCCTTGGCCCAACCCACAACCAAACACCTCACATACCAAATCGCAAGGTGCTTGTTGTACTTGTGCACCTTGACCATACAAGCCCTCTTCATGCTCTGTCTCAGATGCGCCATCCAATTTTGTTCTTCCCACCGAACATCTGCTCGTTCCATTGGACAAAACAAATCTTGCAACTCTTGCTTTGAACTGTGTTGAGGCTCTTCGGTGGAGAAGCTGATGCTTAGTTGAGCAGGGCGACTTCGATACGTAGCAATGCCGAAGACGGGAGTGTGACAGGCGGAAATGTCGACGCACAATGCACTGGTGCGATGATTGGCTGGTTGGCCTGGAAGTAGTTAACGTCAAGTGATACTGTCGATCGATGACATGTCATCTTACTACAGATGTTCCCAACGCTAATGTGCTCACGAACAACAAAGTCCATGCTAGGTTTTGCCGGCTCGCCGAAGTCACCTGCCCACTCCTTGAACACAGCGTTAAGAAAGCCTTCCATTGTATCCCTCGTCTCCGCACGAGTCGAATTCTCATCAGTCGCGAGGCCGCAAGCGTGAAGGATCTCGAAGCATCGTTTCAGTTCCGCGTCGTCGAGGTCATCAGACGTCGTGATAGATCGGGGTTTTCGAAGAGTGTAGTCGCCGAGTTCGAGGGCAGCGAAGAGGCGGTCGCGAGAATCGGCGTTGGATCTTGGTTCAGGAGTTTGACTACGGCTGTCGATCAGTATCGGTTCTCCGGCGGTCGGATCTTCTTGCTTAACGGCAGGGAGATCTGCATATGATGGCGGCGGTATAAAGCGCACTGGGGGGGACAGAGCAGTGCGAGCAAGGGAGTTTGGAGAAGAGGGTGCGTACATTGTGCCGAAGCCTGTGTTGAGTGAAGAAAGATACCCATGATGTTGATTGAAGTGATTGAGGTGACTGGAAAGAAAAGGAGGCTTTTCCGTCTCAATTAGTTGCAGTGAATCATTGCCGCAGTGTTGAGGGAGGCTTTTGGAGAGGCTTTTGGAGATGCACTTTTCCAGCGAGCAAGACGAACAAATGCAAGAATTTGATTGTCGAGCCACAGCAAGGAAGAATTTAAGCCAGTAAAATGCGTCGGAGAAAGCACCTGCAACAATATTTGGATTTATTTAACAGTCACATTAATTAATGTCGAGTTATTCCGAGGGAAGCTAACGGAGCCAGCAAGGACTAGTCGTCTTGGAAGGCAGCATTCCTGGCATCAGGGGGTCAGCGCAGGCACGGACCTGACGGACTTAATGCTCTCTTGAGCCTAATGAGGTTGGGCAGAGCATAACGCCAGTCTTCAAGTTTTATCTTCGAAGTGCACATAAACACAGCTATCAGAGATGACCCCAAATCCTCTTCATGACAGGGGATATGAGATTTAATGGACAGATATCTCATATCCAGTCTAGGCACGCCACTCACTACCCACAGTCGTAATTCTTGTTGGGTCGCATGGCCATAATTAAACCCTCACAGTACGACACCAGGTGGTGGGTTAGAAAAGAACCAGGATGCCTGAGCCGCCTGTCAACGGAAATAGCCAGGCATCTCGACCCTGAGACCTTAGGTAAGATATCCTAATCTTTATGGCACCACTGCCTAACCTTGCGTTCCCGATTTTTCTGCAACCGATCTGGACACCTTGCTTCCAAGGTGATCTGTTGCAAACGTTCTTTGACATGAGAGATATGGCTTGAGGATGACAAGAGTGGCTTATTGGTTTTGTTCCCAGTTTTCCACTATCTGACGAGAAGTCACGAACTGTTGGTGATTTCTCTTCCTTCTTTGATGTCAGGGGTTTACGCGCACAAACAAGCTCATGGCTGATGCTTGGCCATTCAAAGCAACCGGGCGTGTTCCGTCTCCGCAATTTGCTATGAAAAGTCACAGTGTTTGCTAGCCCCCCCTGGCCCAAACATGTTGGCACTCGAAAGACCGACCCGTCATACCAAAAGCTCGAGCTATCGTCAAACAAAAAAGAAGGAAATGAGATCACAATATGCCATCGGTGATGGAGAATTGTTACAACAACCACCGCGGAGATTCAAAATAGCCCCGGCATGTATTGGGTTGCAACCTTCCAAGACATAGTGACCGCGTAAGAGACATACATTAACTGCAAGGTCGAAATACCACACTGGGCCACCTTCGGGTGATCTTATTGTCGAGAGGGTCTCCCTTAGGGATGTGACGAAACTCGGCATTATCTGCCATGTGCCAAACCGGTCAGTGTGTTTTGCACGTACCATTGACGCCCACTCTTTGTGTAGCGTACAATACTTGTGCACTTTTCTGTGTGGCCGTGGCTTGCCTCGTCGGTATCGATTTTCTTCGGAGAAGAGCCAAAGGCTTTAGCATGTCATGAAACGACGCAATCACCTCGTCACAGAATGCAAGAAAGAGTATCCCTTTCGAGATCCACTGTTGCAACACGATGTTGAAGAAACTCAATTGGGGGCTCCGTGAACGCTGATAAGCCAGAGGGAAATGCAAGCCAATGATACATCTACCGATATTTGTGACTCCGGGCGTTAGGCTCCGGAGGCGTTGGTACGGGTGCGTCTGGATCCGGGGGGGCCAAATCATACAGTGATTGCTTACTCGGTTTGTTTGCAGTGGATGCTTTCTCCTTTGCGGCTGATGTTTGAACCATGTAGGTAGGAACACCAACGACAATGAAAGGCTGCTCACTCGGCCAGCTCAGCTACAGCAGAATAGCGGTCGATCTTTAATTTTTCTCTGATACTGTACTACCACCAACATCTAAACTATTGACTGTTTGTCTGCGTGTCTCAGCTTTTTCCTTTTTCTCATGACGTGTGCAGCCATGATCTTCCCGCACGCCTCCGCCAATGATATTCCACGGAGAAAATACCGAGGACTCTGAGCCAATGACGTTTATCGGACACGAATCCGACATTTCTCAGCCAGTAATCTCGTCTCGTCTTGGCGAATGGTCCCTTGGACAAACTTCTGTTTCTCACCTACTACTACACTCACTTTGGATAGCTTGATAAGCAAACCAGCGTCATCTCCTGAGACCTCCGAGGGTCCAACTCTTGGAATTGGGTGACATCGAGTTGCTTGCATCTGTTCCCTCCGCACTTTTTGCTCTCTCTCAAAGTCTCTCTCAAAGCCAAAATCCACCTTCCCTGGTTCCCCGTGCTGTCGTACTCATCGATCGCGTTTAGTCGCGATAGCGAGATCTCTTGCGCCAGGGGACCAGTGACCGGGTCCTGGGCCATTCATTAGGCTCTGAGAACAATGTCAATACCAGATGGCTGGGCAATTTGACATATAATTGTTTTTTTTTAGTTTGTTTTATTTTTTATTAATTGATAGTCTGAGCCCAGGGACTTGTCTCGCTGCCAGAAATGACACAACTTCTGGCCATTCCATCAGGCCTCTACTGAACCCACTGTTACAGTACAGTATGCACCCCTGTCTTTTTCCTTTGTTTCTTTTCTCTTCCATTGTACTATACAATATAACCCCTGTAAGTTTGTCTTGCAGATACCTCTGTCTAAGAGCGCCACAGAAGTTTTATCTTCTGTTAAAGTTTAACTAAAATAGCTATATAAAAGCAGAAAAATCCAGGAACAAATCCTATGTAATATATATAAATAAAAGGAATCTTAGTTTTATACTTAAATATAAAATTATTATAAATATAAGTAAAATCTTTAAGCTAACTAAGACATAAGTACTGTATGCACTAGACAAACTTTCAAGGGGTGACCTGTATCTCTTTGACTGGCACAAGGCAACAAAGCGGTCAAGGTAGGGATATCAGGCCAATTAGAGGAATTAATTCTGCCAATACACGATCAATTTGTATATAAAAGGCCAGTAGCCAGTAAGAATAGCGATAAAAAATTAATAGCCAGTTAAAGTCAGGAGAAAAAGAGGCTATACTCTTATAGAAGTAGCCAAGCTACAAAGAAATACAGGCTTTTATTAGCTGCCTCTATATAAACCTCTGTAGCCTTTTGGTACGTGGGGTCAAGTGGGGCGAGTGACCTTGTGTTGCCTTGTGCCGGTCAAAGAGATACGTTTATCCGTGGGTCTAGCTCACTCCCGTGCTTTGGCACGTTGCCGCGGCTCGAACCTCAATTCCCGTTCCCATTCCCATTCCCATTCCCCCCACACAAACAAACACAAACACCCAGTCGCCACTTTGGTTTGATTTAGCACTTACCTCTCCTCCCACACCGTTCTTTTAACTGTCCTAGCCGCTCCGTCCCTCATCATTCGTCTGCATCTTCCTATTTTATACCACTTTTGCTCCTGTCATATTGAGCTCAGGCTTGTCATGTCAGAGCTCCTATCTTCACTCCAACTCAACATTCCAGATCACACAAAAGCTTCAAGCCTCGCCCATAGTCATCTGACATTCAATCAGCCCCATAGGATCCCTTCAATCACTGCGCGCCACCCGCAGAAATGGGCGCCATCTCCCCCGACTTCCAACATGCAGCCTATCACCATGTTGGTGATGGGGCCCCGGCTTTCGACTCGTATCCTACCCAACAAGAACAGGAAATCGATCTCACACCTCAAGATCCCACAGCCGTAAGTCCATTCAGTACAATACCTCGGGGTCATTATGGACAGTGGTGGTCTCCCGACGATGCCGCCTTTGCCGCAACAGCCGACATGACAGCTCCCAACATCTACGCCGCAGAGCCGCAATTCAACAACTATGCCTTCCATCCAGACATACCAACCCGGTGGCCTTCTTCAGCTACATCATCACACAGTTATCCTCTTCCCTCTCCGTCCACCGATGCCACAAGCCTAGAGATATCGACCGGTAGCCCAGAGAGTCGTCGCGACTCATTGGCAACCCAACCCGAGAAACGAAAGCGCACAAGGAAAACCAGCCAATCAATCACAGAAAAACCAACCACATCGTCAAAGTCAGCAAAGCGCGGTTCAACGAGGAAAACATCAAAGTCGGCAACGACGGAGAAGCCAAAGACCCGCGGCAGCAAAACAAAGAAAACGACATCTCCGGAACCAGACGACGAAGTCGATGAGGTCGACGAGTACAGCAAAAAGGTCCAGGAGAGGAATCGCATCGCCTCCAATAAATTCCGCGTCAAGAAGCGCGAAGATGCAAAGAAACTACGGGCCGACGAGAAAGACATGGAACGAGCGAACCGCGACCTGACGAGCTGTGTATCCGATCTGACGATGCAAGTTTATGAGCTCAAGATGAGGCTTTTACAACACAAGGACTGCAACTGTCACTTGATTCAAGACTACATCGCGAATGAAGCGCATCGATACATTCAAGACTTGGGTGATGGGAAACAGACTCATGCCACGCCACCTCTTCCTCCTGGCCCTCACAAGAAGAACCATTAAATTCTCTACGACTTTAAGATACGACGGACCACGACATAACATGACACCACACCACACCACCTACTGGGATATTAATATGCTTATCATGCATAGGAGGAATAAAAGGGGGCGTTTTGGGCTAGGGATGGTTCTTATATCCCTTGATATTCCTTTCATTGAGTGTTTTCGGGATAACCATCAAAACGGCGTTGGCATGCGCTTATGTAAAGCTTTTAAGCTTAACTATCAACGAGGGAACGCGAATACGTATTCCTTTTCACTCGTTCATGCTTCACGGCATCAGCTTGAAGCTCTATTTCGTGAGTGAGTCTACCTTGCATTCCCTTGCAGGAATGTGAAGTACTGAACTTGAGCAGCTCAAGGCCAAAGCTGGTATACCTAACCAGCAGATTTCATCCACGATGTTAACAGGATCACAGAAGTAAGAAAGGTACACTAACGGGTAAGGTAAGGTCTTGCGAAACGGTGCTCCAAGTCAAACTACGTACATAGTACTGCGCAGTAGAAACTTGGCATCATATCGCACGTTTCCCAAGTCATGGCTTGCGTGAATTTTCTCAAGACCATGATCCGACACTAGCAGGCGATGAACCTTGTTGCTCTGGCATTCAACTCCGCGAGATTTGAATGGAGAATGCATCGCCCGGGGCCGCCCCTGATGCCTAGATTCGCTGAAGCTACTCAGCAAGCCACAGGGTGACATCGGCCTGGATAGCAGCTTTGATTATGACGTATCGCCCCACGCTAGAGCTACAAGAAGCATATTCCTAGTACTATAGGTACATAGCACAGGGGGTGGTGGTGAGTTGATGGGTGGATGTGTAGATTCTGTGGCATATCTATCTCTACGGAATGAAAATGACTAGAATGATACAGTACAGACATACCCACAATACAATGCCGTTTTCACATTCCTTGGCTCGGGATAATCTTACTTTCCAGAACTCTAATGTCTCGCTTCCAGGCTGAGCACAGTACCTGAACTGCCGAGGCTCCTAGGCCCACCTCGCCCCTCCATACAGTACCATACGGTGCTGCGTCCTTCGCTGTTCTCTTCTATTTCCAGTATGGTCATATCGTCGGAGATTTCGCCGCCGTCGCAGGGTCCTCCCTCCTCCACCATCACCTAAGCACAAAATGCCAGTAAATTAATACAACACAGTACTGTTCAACAAGACGTTTCTGACCATCGCGGAAAAAAGAGTGTTGAATCTCGATTTCGATCGCATCGAAAATTAACGTTTCTATGACCAATTTTACTAGGATCGAATCGAGATTGGGGAATAATGTGCACAGCGCGAAAGCAATATTCAACACGAAAACGGACACATTATCACTACGTAGTACAGTATGTTGGGGTATCTAGACATGCCCTTATCTGCGATATTAGCACTGTACACATCAACCATGTTGGTTGTTGGTTGCTGGAAGCAGTTCATCTTGTAATTAACCAATTAGCGACTACGGGTCTGCCCTTCCGACGTTACGGATACACATGATTGGGTGCTGTCTTTTAGTGGATAATGTCGAGATGTAGATACCAATAGTGGGCTCTTTGTCAATTCTGACTTGCACACAATTAATTATATCAGAGGTTGTTTTTACTATTTGCGCCTCAGTGGTACTGTACATCCAGAAGCTCATTTTTTAGATTAATTTGGAATTGAGGCAAAGACCAACAATTGGAGGCAAACTCAATCAATCTCTCTGGATAACGTCCAATTAAGTAATCGCTCGACTCTGGTATTGGCTCACATGACGCTCAAAGTACAAAAAGACGATAGTCTTTATGCCTATCGCATTGGTCTGTGTCATGAAAGATAAGATAAAGAAAATTGTATCAACGCTAATATCATACGGCGTGGGGTAGCGCCAAACGCCGGGTTTCTTGACTTTTTCACCAGACGGATTAACAACTATGTACTAAGCAACCATTGCTGGACTCAACCCAACAACCCATTGGATTCCAAAACATGTTTGATCTTCTTCAACTGAGTGGGTTTGATCAAGAATAGGTCAATGCCACTCAGAATCGCCTCCTGCTGCGCGTCACGAGATGCCAAACCAGTGAGTGCGAATATTGGGCATCTTCGGATAGAGCCGTTGGCCTCGATCACACGAATCGCACGTGTGGCTTCAAATCCATTCATCACAGGCATAGATATATCCATAAACACGCACCGAAAACTCTCAGGGTTCTTCACATAGATATCCAAAGCCTGCTGACCGTCAGTGGCGGTGCAGTATGTCAGCTTAAGTTTCTTCATGAACACGATAAGCATCTTGAGGTTTATAGGGTTGTCATCGACGAGAAGAAACAAATTCCCCTTGTTGGATGTTTCTTCAATCGTAGGTTCCGTCTCTGCGGATGGTGTGGGAAGAGATGAGCGTGGTCGTTGCTGAGTTAGGCAGGTCTCAGGTAATGTGCTCCCTAAGGTGTCTCTGTTCTCACCCTCGATAGTTGGTGGGATTGGCGGAACATGCTGTGTTGCAGATGCTGGCGTGAGGAGCTGAGGACATTTATCTGTTGCTGGCTGGCCACCAGAGGATGGCGTGCCAGTCTGGTTGTTTTTCATGAATCGAGCCAGAATCCTTTGTAATTTTCTGGGGCCAAGACTGTAATGTTATTGATTAGAATAACGAAAATAACAAAGTGTTTGGGGCAGATGGCTGTGGTTGAATAACTTACGGTTCGTGCGTAAACACCACATGTTGTTCGTCATTTGCAGCCTCAATAGCTTGTTGTTTTCGAGCCATGGCTGCATTTTGACATATGACTATTAGCGGTGTTGATTTGTCGTTCTTTGTGAGTAATTTGGCCTTATCCAAGAATCCATAATCACATATCAGAGCGTTTGTTGTTTCATCCAAACTACCAGATACTTCAACGGTTGACAAGCCTAGCCAGTGTTCGCATACTGATGATATGCTTTCCTTTTCACTTGGCGGATTATCTAGTAGAAGTTCGTGGTTATTCTCAACAGAAGAGTCTTGAAAGCCCAAAAGAGAAATCTTGAAGCCATCTGGATTTGTTGGTAGGGTATTCAGGGAATCCAGATCTGCAGCGTCGACAAATTCGGATCGTTCGTTACTCGACTTCAGAGGTAGAGTGACACGCACTGTTGTCCCAACAGAAACTTCACTTTGAACCTCTATAGTTCCATCAAGGGAATTTGCAATCCGTCTGACAAGGCTCAATCCGAGCCCAGTCCCCGCGTCGATTATGTTTTGTTGCGTGAAGGGGCTGAACAAATAGTTTGTGAGGTACTCTTGACTAATGCCGCAGCCAGTATCGGCAATCGTCAATCTCACAGAGCGTATAGAAGAATCCCGGGTTTCAGATTGCTCCACCTGAATGTACACAAACCCGCTGGAAGTGAATTTGAGAGAATTGCCGAACAGATTCAGGACAATCCGTCGTATTGCACCGGCTTGGACGTTGAACATCCAATTGGCTCCGGGTGCAGGCACAAAGTTGACGATGATTTTGACACGGTTGCTAGGTGTATCTGGGAGCTTTTTGGTTTGTTCGAATGACAACCTTTGAAACTCATGGCCCATAGTCACACTTTCTATGACATCTTCAATCAGAAGAGGGAGGTCTACATCAGTGGCTATGCTCATCGACCCTGTTTCGAGATTATCGCTTTGAGAGCGTTGCCTAGTTCGATTTGATCGATCGGTGGGAGTGTCGCCAGAGACTTTTAAAGGTGAAGTATCAAAATGATTGACCTTACTCCAATCAAGAATCTGGTCAATAGTGTCCAGTAGTGTGCGACTGCACGCCTCAACCGTAAGGAGAGCATCGTCCTGAGTAGAATCGAGGCGGCCTCCACGTACAAGTCCTGCACCAAGTAGAATCCCATGGAGAGGCGACCGTAGCTCGTGGGAGATGGAGTCTAAAACATCCAGTTTGGAGCGATCAACCTCCCGCTCTTTGAGGAACGAGACCTCGGCCATGAGGACGGTCCCGAAAGCTCTAAGGTAGCTGAGTTCCCTTTTAGCGGAAAACACCCGCGTCGCGCTGTTGCTGTACGCAAATCCACCGGCAAACCAACGCCGTTTTTGTGCGTTCCACATGGGGAAAAAAGCTACACCTGTTGCGCCGGGGACGAGTTTGAAGACAGCTTGTCTCAATTCTTGCCTCAGCTTTTGCCTTGAATGATGCTGGCCAGGGGCACGTCCTGCGCCTTCTGAGCTGGAGGATTGATTGAAGGAGTCTGAAGAGCTATCGTCGCTCATTTTCTCACTAGTCTCATTGTCATCATAATCGGAGGTCCATATCGCGCCACGGGGATAATAGCGCAACATTTTCTTCAAAACTGAAGCGCGTAAAGTTGGGGGGCCGAAATAAGAATCCACAGCTTGCTCAGTCTCGGCCGACAGAGATGAGCCGAGTACGGGGCATAAGTCGTCAGCGCCAGTGAGTCCACGGTGCGTTTTCGGGCTATGGTCCTCAGAGCTGTTAGGTTTGTTGATACCATGTCGACTTTTCCCGACCTGGCCGCGATGCGTGTGTGAGGCGTCAAGTATCAAGACACTATCAACCTCTAGTGAATCTCTCATAACATCAGCTGCGCTTGCACATATATTCGCCAGTGTATCGTCAGAAGGCCTGCTATCTCCGTGGTTCATGCGCGGGCTGAAATCCGCCCCTGGAGTACGAAGCCGCGGTTCTGCTGCGAGTAATTGGTCGCTCTTCATCTCAGACTTGGTGTTGGGTCTGTTAAAGAATCTCCGAATGCCACGCGTCACGCGACCTGCTTGACGATATCGCTCACTAGCACGCCGTTCCTCTAGATGGGACATGACGGACTGCGCAAGATCTCGCAGAACAGACTTGGATGACTCGTCCAGACCAGATCGGGGCTGGGAGTCAAAGACGCAGAGGGTTCCGATGGCGATGCCCCTTGGGGTAATGAGTGGTACGCCGGCGTAAAACCGATTGTGAGGCCAAGCATGGCAATACGGTCGGTCGCATAGGGATTCATCAGCCGCAAGGTCATTGATGACAGTCACGGGGAGCTGTTGGCTGCGTGGCGATTGATTGGTAGAAGCCAAGATCACGCGTTCGCAAACTCCAAAGGAACGATGGAATCGCGTTCCGCATAGCCATAGGTTTTGATCTTGATGCTTGGAACTGCAATTGGGGAGTAGACGAGTCTGGGGAGTGGCTTCGGCGACGACGATTTGGTTTGACTGGTCAAAAAGAGAAACGAGAGCTCTAGAGGCGCTTAATCGTAGGACTGCCAATTGGCAAAGGGCCGTCAAGGTCGAGTCGGCCGAAGTGGTGAGAGTTTTGGAGGGGATGAGATTTGCGGTGCAGTTGGAGGTGGAATTGACTATGAGAGCCGCATCGTATCTGCGATAATGGCCACAGTCAGCGAGTGTTCGGTACCCTAGATACTTGACAGCAGAGTAAGCACACACCTAAAGGCTTCTCTTTGGCGAGTAAGCTCATTTTGTCTCGAGACTGGGCATGACATGGCCACAGGAAAATCTCCTGGCGGAGAAGATCCACGGTTGAAGCAAGATGTTGTTGGGTCGTCAAGCTTGTCAGGCTCGGTAGCAATCTTACCTGATAAGCTTTTGCGTTTCTGACACAGCATGTGGCGTAGTACCGTCAACCCCTTCAACGGAAAGCTGTAGACTACAGTAGGCAGGCTAGCTCCGCCCAACCGCAATTGGCGGATAAGGTTGGAAGTTGGGAAGCAGATACGACTTTGAACCAGCATGGCTGAATTGCATACCAATCAGCCAATCAATCCGTTGTACAAGGTCCATTTTCAAAAATAAGGAGCTGGGATCAAGCCTCCCATTGGTGCACGCAATTGGCGAACGTGGGTTCTGATTCCAATGTGGCAAATTATGGGACATGTCAAAATGCCCAGCATTTTCACGTTCGAGACCCTAAGGGTCCTTACTGGTGCTAGAGGAGGGGCAACTCGCCGCTAGCTCAACAGTGGCGAGTGGACAAAAACATCAAGGCACTATAAGGGTATCAGTTGGATGGAGTCTGATGACTATTTATATCACCTCCACACATTTTGCTCGACCCACCTGTACACAGACTACTCTTCCTTGTCTCGGCTGTATGACAATATCCACCCGTTCAATACAAGCAGGCTATTGGCTCACAGAGGCTCAGGTCAGGAGGTAATGGTCCGCAATTCGCGTTCTTGGTGCAAGGGTGTAAGAGGGCAGTACAGGGACTTCAGCCATAGTATGTGTGGCTGTTTGCCACATGTAAATCTACTTGCCTCCAGGCTATATAATTATTATTGATAATGTTCCTATACAGCGGAATACATAGGCGGAATAGCGGAAAGTGTCTTCTTACACCCTTGTGGCCTGTGTGCAGGTCGCTTGCAGATAGGTAATGTGAGATCAGCTTTGCATCATAACATGTATAGTGGAGCAAGTCGGCAATAATGTTTGTTAAAAAAAAGGAGCAGCTCCATCGCGGAGAGAGTCCGCTACTCTCCTACTGGCCTTTCTCAGTTTCCCCATGGACCCTGCCAAGACAAGACCCCTAGACCCTTCAAATGCCACCCGTTGATGGGTGTTCACAAGTTTCTCATTGGTCTCAACATTTCCTTGGGCAGTCGATTATGATGTCACGTCTCGAAATCTCCTAGCCTCCGCTGTCCTCCAGTGTTGCTCTATTTAACCCTAAGATCAGCATTCTATTATCTCTATTTATTGTCAGTCAAGCATCGCTTATTGAGTGCGTTGCAAAAGCGCGACTCACATTTTATCTACCATTATTAGCGGACATCCCCAAGATTATTCCCCGGAGGGAGTCGTCTCTCCCAAACACTCTCTTCTTCCTCAATGGCCACTACACCCCATAACAACCTGGCAAAGCCCAGCAACTTCTTCCTCCCTACAGTTCCCCCTCCCTCTAGCGATGAACACTGTTCAGCAATCAAACTTAGAATAGTATGAAACAACGCCTGCTTTTTTCTTTCTCCAGAATCAACCTCTAACAATTGGTCGTTATAAAAGGCCTTGAAAGACGCTTACGCACTCCACAAACTCGTTGAATCCTACGAAATCAGCCACTTTCTCAACAGCACCTTGTCCATAAGCGAGGAGGATTTATCAGCTATGGTTACTCTGTCTGGCAATATTTGCCAGAGACTCGGCGACGTGGCATGCTCCTCATCACACCAGCACGCCTCGACAAAACTTCATGTTGTGTCATCGGGATGTCTCAAGAAAACACAACGGAAACGCACTCAATCGTGTCCTTCGAGGGGACATAACATTCAACCAGTCAAACGCTGCCAGCGGTGTGGTGTGACAGATACTCCTCGATGGCGACGTAGCTATTCAAATACCAGGCTTCTTTGCAATGTCTGTGGCTTGGTAAAAGCGACGGGATCTATACAAAAGAACTCTACTTCTGCGCAACGGTCAAGTTTAAGCAGATCTATCTAAATATAATTCCATGCGGGCGTTATTTAGGACTTCTTTATTTCAATATCAAGCTTTATATATGTGTGTATATACCACTACGACAATTGAATAGTAGTTTTCTACCTTACTTAATTCATGGAATTTATATATTGAATAGCTTTATGCAATATCTCCCGCTCAGCGAGATAGATTAAGTAACTATATTTAATATTTATACTTCGTGACAGCCCAAGATCCAAGCGTTGACGTTGTATATTATCGTAGTGTAAGACGCTCTGCAAATTATATTCTAGATGCCGGAGAAGTACCAGGAATAGGAATCGGTTTCCATTAATTAATTAGATAACCTCATGACATATGTAACCTTTACATATCTTACATAATAACCTGAATGTGTTAAAGAGCGTTCTTTTACATGTTCGACCTTGAGCCATCTCACTGACCGGGAGATACTGGGATGTTATAAAACGCTCGAAGCAAAAGGCCTCACTGGTGCCGCTGAATTCTCGACCAGGTCCGGTAGTGGGCTGCTCCGAGATAACCAGCAAGACCGATTCGCCCTTTACGCTAAGCTTTAAATATATATCCTTAATTATAGAATATTGAAAAGGACTATCAGGTATACTTGGATAGATCCCCCCCCCCTTTTTTTTTTCTTTTTAAGTTAAACTGGTTAAGGATTATCAGGAATAATAAGACATTCCAACTCGATCTGGTATTTTGGTCTGGTGCCGTGCTAGAAGACGAATCGAATCGCAACCCAAACTCCGAGTACCGGAAATAAGAGAAAATGAATAACATGTACCATGCCGAGGTGGTAAATTGATCGAACTTCACTTCGATATTTATACAACGGCAAGTGGCAGAGTTAACTAAGGTGTAACCTTTCTCTTTGATCAACGCGTTTAGGCCTCGGGTTGCCTAATCGAGAATGGATCTGGATATTCTTATACCCGGTCTTATTCTCAAGGCAAGATAACATTCACGCCTAATGTAAGGGCATAGCTATAAAAGAGCCAAATAATCTCAGATTAGGATTTTGAATGCATTAGAAGAATTAAATACTTTTTTCTAAATTTATTTGCTTACGTGCCTTATCACAATTGACAAATACGTGTTGAATATTCGCATAGCGAGGCATGATTCAGCCGACGCCAACTGCCGCAAAGCGAGCCGCATCCCTCGATTGCCAGGCCCGAAGGACACCCAACGCGGGGTCTCCGCAATCTCCACGCCGGCCCGACCGCTCTACCCAAGGTAAACGGTAAACGATAACTCGAGCCTCAATTATAAGATCGCAAGCCATCAAACATCTTAATTGCTTCATTCTCACTCAAGCCATTGACCCCTGTGTACCTGTCCTGCAC
>JAADJG010001065.1:0-18826 GCA_012932025.1 Fusarium austroafricanum | reverse complement strand
CTATAGAGGGACCCTAGCACTTGTAGCTACTACTTGACTAGCCTCCCCAACTCTAAATAATTCCAGCCAAGAGAGCGATGTATTCTTATTCTCAATGCTGATCATCTTCATATCACTCTACTCCTGTTATTCAACAAATACCAATGATGCATATCACTAGTTTCCCCCTGCAAAATGTTTCCTAACTCAGTTAATCTTTAACAAAAGCTTATAGTTTCAGTAATAGGAGTTATAGGATCCTTAAATAATTCGATTTTATATCTTACCCTAAGCATTGTGTTCGGATCAAAGTTAATGGATAGCTATGAAGTTAAACACCGATTCAATAACTTACCCTAAATACCCCCCTGCGAGAAAATCAGGCCAAGTGCTCCATAATTGCAAACCCCCAAAACACCCTTGCCTCGACATCTCACCTCTACCAATCAAATCTCAGAACACCTAACAGACCCCAGTGGGGGACTGGGACCAGAGTGGGTTGACAGCTTGACAGGCTCGACGCATTTGCGTTTGAACGCAAATGCGTCGAACGCGAATGCGACGAGGTTAGCTTTCGCCAGTGATTTTGTTGGATATGGGGGCTTGAAGAGAAACGGTTATCTGCTTTAAACATAAACAAGCGCCTAGCTTGTTCTCCTTCAATTGACGTTCTGTTATGTTCTCCTTTTGCTCTCTGACTACTTCACCAAACGCCCTCTATAAGCGCCGAATGCCTTCCACGATCCCCACCGAATCTATATACTAGTCTTCACATTTGGAGCTCGAAAATAATGCGATGGATATGCCGATATGCCGATGCGACCCTCATCGCACTGCTACAGATCTTCCAGCTCCTTCATCATCTTGTCCTCTCCAATTCGTGGCTTAGTGGCCACTGTATCTGGGACCAGGGCCTTCAAGTGCTTGCCCATTTCTTTTCTCCTCTCTTCCACCGTCGGAGCTTTCTTGCTCAAGGCCAAGCGACCTTGAACACTCGATTGACCACCATGAAACAGATATTGCTGTAGCATGGTCAAGTCGGCGACCTCTTCCGTCGTGCCGGTTGTCATTTCTATTGTTCCTCGATGTTAGCGCATCGCTCACCACCAACAGGAAATGGAAGAAAACAATGCTATTGTCGCTCCTACTTTGTCTTCCCTGTCTCTTTGTTCTCGCGTGTGAATGCAACGCAGTCTCGTGACTTCTTCAAAAGGCAATATGTACGCGGCTGCGAATAGGTACTTCAATGAATCGCTTCTTTGTTCTTCGAATACTGTTTTTCGGGACTCTTATCTGGACTAATTCGACAGGTTCTGCCGATTTCACGACAAGATGATCTAGCTAACAACGATCGCAGCATGCTGACGGTACAAAGCACACAGGGCTGCCATACCTCCTCTCCCCCAATGTCCAAATGGACAGAAACCAGCGAAACTGTCCATCTGGACAGAAAAGTCGAAAAATGTCCATCTGGACACTTTTTTTCAGCCGCACTCTGGATATGATAGGCTGACCGACAGGCGTCCATTGCGAACCACGCTGACCGTGAGGGGTAGTCAGAACACCCAACGAGGGGCCATGCGGTACGATACCGTCATTTTCAACCCAGACCGAGAATACATGACCAAGAAATTTAACAATGGATGGGGACAAATGTTGGGCTATTGGATAAAGGGCGCCGGGAACGAGTAAATGACGACTACGGGAACTATTTACGTATCCCCAACGATTGTTTGAAACGATGATCTGCCATCGGACGTGTTCGAGCCCAATGCACTACACCGACCCTGTCGATTCCTACTGGTTCAGCTTGCATATGGAGGCTCAAGGAGAAGGCATTGTAGCTATTGCTTACAGCATGCGCCATTGTCTGCTCGCCTTGTTTCCCTTGCTGTGACAACAATGCCAGCCAATTCCTCTACCCTACGAACAGCCTCAATAAAATTCCCAATTGAATACTGAACCTCCCGTAACCACCGCGCCAACCTGTCGCAATGACTGAAAATCTGGAAACCAGTGACTTCAATCGCCTCGCCTGTATTATTCCCCATCCCCATTCAATTCCCCCCGACGGCCCCAAGTCGTGTCGCACTGGGGAAGTGGGCTTGAACCACTTTCGGTATTGCTAGACTGTCTCTCAGAACACATCGAGAGCTAACTCTACGACAGGAAGCATTTGAGGGAGAAGCATGAGTGCAAATGCCTCGGGCTATGCCAAAACCCCTTGCATCGTTCGAGCGAGATGATCAACGACATCCTCAGCATTCGGAAGGGAAGAGCAGACACAATTGGGGAGGTTTGCACCAAGATGTTCCAGCGTGCCAATCCTGGTATCCTTGATACTCCGGCGCCATACATCCCGAGCGTCGCCCAGCTCCTCGCAGTCGCTCAGCGCCCCACGGCACAGTTCCACAATGATCTCGCCGTTGCTTTCGCCAACAGTAATACCTTGAATGCAGAGGATGCAGTTGAGACTGTGGATTATTTTCTTCAACTTCTGCCAATCTTCCTTGACGTCGTCAGCAGAACTGGCCCGCTGCCAGACAGCCAGGCAATGCCCCGAGTCCCCGGCGAGCCAGGCTCTTCCAGATCACTCGGTAATCAAGAGACGCTGCAGCCACTACAGGTTCCAACTCCTGCAAGTGATGGAAACACGGCTTTTGCGTCACAACCAAACGACTGTATATATGTGGGGGGTGATGAGAGGGTGACTGCTTGGCAGGCACATCATGACTTCTTAGAGAAGGAATGGGATGGTCACTTCGGCCACTCAGCCGATAGTTAGCGCGTGGATGAACAGGGTGGCAATCCAATTCACTGTGAGTTTGAGTAGAATAGTTTGCTATATATATATTTTCTGAGCCACAGGGCTCGGTCTGTCATTACCAATAACACGTCGATTAAATTAGATGTTATTTTATGTATCATCTTTATAATGTTTCTGTGCTATAGCAGACTTGCTTCTACTATCTAGCTTATAAATATTTAATTAATTACTATACAAGCCATAAATATAAGCGTTTTATTTAAAATAAAACAAAACTGTATTTATTGCAAAAGCTAGGGCAAAAATACTATGCTACTACTATACTAAAAGGTCTAGCTATAACCTCAGTTAAAAGGTTATAGTAGGTTTAACGCCTATAATATCTGTTGAACCGACGCTATCCTGTACATAGGAGTTTCTGGTTTAAGATGAGCAGATCAGTATGACTAAACGAGGCTCAGAATGCCTCTTTGCTAGTCACATGATAAGGCAACCCCAAAACTAGATTAGCGTAAGATATCTGCCCAAAAGAGGGGTCAGAGTCAGATCAAATAGAGGTCAATTAATCAACAGTTGAAATGCAGAGGGCATCCGGTTTAACAATATCCACTATAGGACTAAAATTAACAATAAAATATACATTAAGTACTCTCCTCATAGAAAGAGAGTATATTAATTTAGCACTATTATAAGGGATCTTCTAATATAAATAGTACTACAGCTAGCTTTAGCCAGCTACTTTACTTCTTAAACTATTAAAAAGGCCACACTAAGCTCCCGATAAAATAAGAACCTTTTTATACTTATATCTTACATAAAAGGACAGAATATACGCCTAGGATTTAAACCTATAACCTTCTGTAGTTACTACTATCTATTACAGAAGCTAGGGCAAAAACATAATATGTTAACCACTATACCAAAAGGTCTAGTTGTAACCTCAGTTAGAAGGTTACACAGGTACAACGCCTATAACGCCAAATACAGCGCTGAAATCAGCGCTAAGACACGTAACAGTATTTATTATTATCTGCTGTAGCCAGGCGATCTATCTTCCTATGTAGCTTTCCACAAACACTCTAAATATCAAATCAACTCTCAATCACCCCAATCTTCGAGGTCCTCCATCTGCTTGAGCACAATGCTCAGACCAAAGATACGTGATTCTGAATAACCTAAAGCGATGATTCCGCTCATCTCAAGTGGCTCGAATTAAAGAATACCATCGACCCTTCTGCTGTCCACTCCTTGAGATCATCGAGATTATGTCTATCGAGAGATTCTGATGGAGCAGACCCATACGTCGAATCTCCAGAGAACACAACAATAGGCTCAAGGTTGTTTGACTCAGTCCAGTCATTCCTGGGCAGTATAGGAACCCGAAAGTCGAAAATTGCAGATGGAGATTGCGAAGTGTACCCCGAGGAATTCGATGGCCATGAGTATGTATGTGTAGAGGGTTGTATTCGCTGAATTCCCTCTGTTCCGTTCTCACTCCAGGTCCCGCAAGCCGTCAAATCAGTTTGTGGATTTGAGGACATGTCTTCTGTTTCAGCATCCTGTCGCGCCCCCAGGTTTGCCATACCGTCAGCAAGCGTGGTTTGCAGGTTCTCTACTGGCGAGCGTTGTACCTCGGTCTCAGGCTGTTGTATATCAGTATCACTTGGAAATCCATTTATTGTTTGCCGTGCATCGTTTGGCAGTGTCTCAGTCCGTTCGCTTATTGAAAAGGAATTTACCAAAGCATCCAAAGCCACTCGAGTGATTCTTTCTACCATATTCGGCGATGTGAATTCTACCAAGTTTGATAAACAAGGCTCCTCGATCAGCCGTTTGCGAACATCTACTTCAAAATTGGCAATCACAGACCGCTCAAAGAGGTTTGTACTTTCAGGCACCTTTTCATCATAGTCTAAAATAATAGAAAGATTAGCTTTCTATCAACCAAATTACTGATAGAGAACTCACAAGGACTGGGGACTGGTGCGTCGTTGGGGAAAAGGATCCTGTATATGTTGCACCACTTTTCCTCCTCAGTCAAAGGCTTTTTAATCTTGTTTGACCTTGATCTAAGAAGCCTTATTGCCTCTTGACTGGCTCCAGGAAGATTTTCTTGATCTCGAAGCTCGCAGGGTTCTACATCGCGAAGATGGTTGTCGAATGCAGAACCGATCATGAAATCTTTATGGCATCGTGGGCATTCATATTCTGGCGTCCTGTGACGTCTAAATATGTGTTCCCTAGAAAATGATTTCGTTAGTATTTGAGGAAAAGGTCGGTAATCTAGGGATTATTCACTTGACTCGTTGAGCGTTGACCCATCCTGGCCCACAACACGACCGTTTGACCTTGTATCTATCGGGATCGTGTTTAAAGAATGGACAGGCGAATCTAGACTTCTCGTCGTATTTGACGCGCTTCTTACCAGAGGCCTGGGGCCCATCGTCACCATCACCGCCCTTGTCTGAACCGTTCAGGTCATCATTGTCCTGGAAGTCTGCCGAGCCTATTGATCTTTTCCCTTTGCACACAGAATATCCATTAGAATGGCCATGCTGTTGATGGGTATTTCTTTTCTGCTCTGGCCGGTTTGCTTCCGAGCCATCGCCCTGTTGTATGGATATGAAGTCGACATCGTCCCCATTAGACTGTTTGAGCATCGCAAACTGGATTGAGTGATTTCTGTCCATCCGGATATCCTTCACTAAGCCGGAAGTCTTATGTTCTTGAAGCCCAGCTGTATCCAAGCTAAAACCTTGACCAAATCCTCCTTGTTCGTCTTTCAAATCAAGAGCCGTTTCACTTCCTTGTTGTTTCCAGAGGAGGACCATTTCCTTCGATATAAACCCTTCACCGTCTTCCAACGGCACAGGTCTGAAGTCATGACTTTCATTTGAGATAGATTTGTCTTCATTCGTGATTCTTCGATCTTGGTCCAGGTTGTTGGAGTTATGGCTGGGATAGTAGAGGCAGTCAGGACATTGATTCCATCGACATTCGCATTGAACATATGTCTGTTCCTTCTTTCTCCATAACGGATCCGAGCGAGTTCCACAGTAATGGGACAAAAGGATCCGCAACGGAGGGCTGCCATGCATATTTAGGATTATGCATAGATGACCCGTGTCTGATCTAACATGAAGCTGGAGTGCCTGCTCAGTATCCGTGGCTTGGATTCTGGGTGGACGGTTATCCTGTGCATTTGAGTGTCCCAACTGACTTGAACTGGCTAAGTACGAGGAGCTGGTATGGTCTTGTCTAGTGACAGCCTTGGGGTTGTTGAGATTGAGATGATTCAGGCCATGAACATAATGCGTCTTTAGGTATCCATTTAACCAACCAGGATACTGAGAAGGAAAGCTAGCTGGTGTAGAAGAATATGCATGCTGATCGTTCAATAACGCGTACGCAGTTTGTAAGAGAACACCGAGCGCGATGACTTCAATACAGAGCGTTTCGAAGCTTGAGCTGGTGGCTGGCAGTTCTGGTGCGCAGCACGCGTGACCGTTTGTCGTGTACGTTGCATGAGCTATTTCGATCACGCAAGTGCTACAGACATCTTTGATAAACAGTTTGCATGTCTTCTTCATCTTGGAGACGCTGTATTGGGAGATATAAGAGTGTTTGAAGTTCTCGTAAATCGTCTCGAGATCCGGGGCGAACCGGTCGCGCCCGGAAGGAATAGCGACAAGCATGGATGCAGATGCAGGCCCGGTGGCTTGTCTGCAGGCCTAGAATTGTAAAAGATGTGATTTAAAGACCTCCTATCTCGTAGATGTAGGGCAAGAGGCCCGTGACGGGCGGTTGATAGATATGACGATAAATAAGATTAATGATGATGCAGCTGAAAGGAAGACAAAAAGTGGCGGGGCTGATCATTTTGGGTGGTAATCCCTCGTTGAAATCTGTGGTTGGTGCATGCATAAGGCTGTCTTACCAAGCAGGCCAGGCTGTGAAACTAAAAAGCCTGATTTCCTGCCTTAAAAGAAATCGCCTGACAGCCTTTACGAAGCCAGAGACTACCCATCCTATTTCGAGAAATCACAGGCTGTTTTACTGTCAAACCAGATACAATCTTTATAAATTACTGCTTGATAGACTGAAATAGCTCTTGGGTTTGGCGTGGGGCACTCGGGCCGAGTTACTTATCCACCTTGTTGCACTGATTTCCTCCATCGCCTCTTGCTGCTACGCTATGACGAGTCCTTGGTTTACCCCAGCCATCACACACAACGCCAAGGTCTAACTACGATTCATCATAAAAAACTGCTGGGAGTGTATGAAAGTTCTATTTTTCTATATAAAAGTATTCCTTTTCGCTTTCACGGTACGAATCTACTTCGTCTCTCTCGTTTAGCATTTCGTTAAATTCTCAAAGCCGAGGGTACTTTCTGCGACTTCAACCTCGCTACACAAAAGCATGCCACGTTAACTTTTTGTACTACGATAGTTTAACGATTCTGTAAAACAGGAAAAGAAGAAACTTTAAAGAAAAAAAGCAATTTCCAAGCGTATTCAAAACCCTCTTTCTATAGTTTTCTTTACTTGTAGTGTTTCCACCAAATTCTTAGGATCCTCTAGATATGCGGTGACTACAATATTCTCCCCGACCTCTTTATAGGCGAAATTAATCGTGCCTTAGATCTCACAGAGGGCATTGTGTAAGATGACGCCATCCTTAACTAGACATCGTGGGATCTTGTGCTGCCAAGACGTCTTAACGGGTTTAATTTCCTTTTCTGGCATTGCAAAGGTTGTTCTTTTGAGATGTGGTTTCAGCTATTGTAGGCTTAATAGAATCGTAGAAGCGGTATTGAGAGAATTTAGTAATTGTAAAGGTTCTGGACTAGGAACAAAGAAAAGTGCTCGTGTTAAATATCTTTGGGCTGCACTAGAATCACAACTTGTTATGTGCAGCTCAATGACGCTGATTCGATGCTCTCTGTCAAGGTTAGACAGAAACGGGTATCTGGAAAGTTGTTCTTAACAAGCCAGTGCTGAATCAGTGAGAAAATAGACCTGCATGCCCTATAATGCAGTTGTTACCTGGCTCGGCCAGGTTCCGTTGTTGGTTCAACACTTTGGTGCGATACTCACCGCAATACACATGATTTTAACTTGCTATAATGAACAAGAAGGGCCTACGACGCGATTGAATCGCGAAGACATAGCCTTAATCTTTTACCCTCTGATGCTCCCTGATGCTCGCCTCGTCTCCATGGCCATGACTAGCTTCCTCTATACCTTCAAGCGTACAAGAGCCGCAACATTACTTTCCTTAAACAAAATTTGATGACAATTACATTTACTAGCCATGTTGGTGCGAGATTAAATGACTAAGTTCTGTGTGCTGATATAAGGTCTCAGCCACGGGCCCCAACTGCAAATAACACATCTATCTCACAATTTAGACATAGAGATTAAAGGACATTACATGCTACTTCTCAACATCTCAGAAGAATTCAAATATAAAAACTGCGACACCAGTAATTGCAATTTAAATAACTAGGTCAGCGCAGAAGGAGCTCTTAGGCCCAGTGATACACTCTGTACATCCGTATCGTCATCAGAGACGTAATTTCTGCATATCAGTTCGACTTGCAATGCTAAATACGCTGCCTCGAACCTAAGCCCAAAATCCGTTCATCTGGTACAGCTGGCCATTGGCCTCCCAAGATCCACTCATCTGGGCACTGCCCCTGACGCACTGGACGATAATGTTCCTATAGCTGTTAGATCAATCTCTCAAACAGGTTGCACAACTCACTCAGTGGCAGCCTGAAAAAAAAAAGCTCGGTTAGCGCTGTTCAATACAAAACATTGTTGTTATCTTCTTGGAGTACATACCCAGCAATCCTTAAATCCCTTGGTGTTACCAGTGTTCTTACGCTTCAGCTCGACATTGACAGTGAGGCTAATCAGTCCCTTGATAGTCTTTGAGCCGTTGGTAGTGCAAGACTGCTGGAAACCGCAGTCTGAGTTGCCGCACATCTTGGAACGAGCGTCCCAGTATGCTTGTTGAAACTGGTCGATGCCCTTCTGACTGTTGCCAAAACAGTCTGCCGCCAACGCGGAAGTGGCGAAAAGGGCGAGGGCAGAGAGGTTAATGAGCTGCATGTTGGCGTTAGACAAAGGTTTGTGAGATTGTTTGGAAGGATATAGAGTGTTGAGATGCTTGGGGTTGTGGATTGAATCATCTGATGAGATACTGCGCTCTCTTTATAGGTATCTTATTCTTAGAAGCTGGGCATCAGAGTCCGTAGATGAATTTGAAGTCTCGCCCAACAAGAGCAGTTATTGGTTCATGCTGAGCGAGCCTGTCAGCGCGGATGTAAATAACACTCCGCTCTGAGATGCGCAGCTACCTTCAAGCCAATTAACTATCGGTGAACAACCTAGAACAACCAAAATGCTACACTGGGAAAATGGTGAGATCCTTGAGCGGTCAGCTCATAGGGCTTTCGTCCCCGCTTGGATCATTAAAGCAGCGCAGTTAGCCTCTTATTCGTCGCTAACACTCTGACAGAGCGGCGTCTTTACGAATGGAGCCCGATGACAGAGCTTACCACAACTGATATAGCCCAATTCCTTTTCTCCCGTCAATTTCTGCGCTGCTGGCCGTGGCATGCTCTGATTGGTTAGAAGTAAATTGTTCAGCTCTAATGCTCAGTAAGCATCTCCGTGCTCTTTTAAGCTAGTGCATGCTTAGTTTTTAACTTGACATGCTGGGCGTGCGGACCGGCCTAGACCTCAAATAATTCCGTTCAATGTCAGCTTGCTATTCATGCAGACTTGTACAATTCTGTTCTCGTTGACCGCCACCCTTTTCAATTCTTGGTGTTGCCAACTGGTCTCACTGAGGAGTCATCCTTGAATACTGCTTCAGATTTGACTTGTTACATGGGAAATGACGTTTTGAAATAGTCAAGTTCGATCTGGAGTTCTTCGGCATGCGCACTGAATCTCCTCTCCGTAAAACGAAGGATAGTGCTCTTTCCTGGGTTGATAACTGCGCCAATCGATCTCCCTACTTACTATCACCAACAATCCTTCCACCATCAACGACCACGGTGGATCCAGTTGCAAAAGTGCTCTTCATCAGATAGACATATGCCTCAGCCAACTCTGCCGGCTTTCCAAGCCTCCCCACAACCGAATCTTTTTCCATAGCAGGAAATATAGCATCCTTGACCTCTTGTGGAAAGCCATTAAACAGTTCGGTCTGTACAAAACCAGGCGTGACACAGTTCACCCGCACAGGCTTGAGGTCGATAGACAAAGCTCGTGTCATGGGTTCAATTCCACCTGCTGCTCCCTTGAGAACAGACCAACCAGCCCCTGCGGGACGGGAGTCGGTAGTTGTCCCAGTAATGGTGAATGAGCTGCGATTCGTTCGATTGATGTACTCAAGAATATGTTTCCCAACAAAGATGGCACCAATGACGCGAACCATGCTGATTTTGGAGATCACATCAGCAGTTACCGAATCCAAACTCGGCGAGGGGTGGAAGTCCCCTGCAGTGAAGACAACATGATCAAGTTTCCCACTCTGGGAAGCAAACTCGAGAAGTTCCTTGACGTTATTCTCAAGGTTCTCTGGATCAGCCAGATCGCAGACTTTGCCAGAGATCTTGCGGATGGGGAGCTGGATATCTCGAATATGATGTTCGAGACATTGAATAGCAGTATTTATTTTGACTTGATTGGAACTGCTGATGATGACGTGGGCGCCGTGTTCGAGAGCGGCTTCGGCGACGGCGAAACCAATCCCGGTTGAGCCGCCGATGACGAGCACTCGTTGATTTTCCAGCTTGTTGATGTAGCGAGCAGTCATGTTCAATGAATAATGGTATTATTTGTAAGATGAATCTTGTTTGATGAGCCATGGTCTCACGGCGGATCTGGACTCTTTTATAGCTGATACTCTGGCCTTCTCAACTCCGCAGGATGAACCAAGTTGCTTGACTCTTCGATGCTGAACCTCGGTCTTATTTCCTATCACAAAACACGAAATCTTTGCGCCTCACAACGCGAAATCATGGGTATTCTGTCCTTGACAAGGCTTGAGTTGAGGCCTCAGCGATCTTATTCGCCAGGACAAGTCCGCACTTCGGTCTTCGGTATCCATAACTCACCGAGCTTCATTGCTCACGCGTCGAGACGCGTTGGAAGCCAGCCAATGATGACCTTGATCAATCTCTCTGGCTAAAGTTAAGTATTGGAAACAACTTTTATGACGAATTTAAATGTTGTTCTCCTCTGCCAGACACATAAAGCTCTACCTGTTTTCAGGCTAAAAGCAGACTTTTGAAGTCGCCCGTTGCTAATCTACTATCTTTTCACTTTCTAACAGCAAACGCAGGCCTCATTTCCATAGGCATCTGATTAAATACAATGGCTTCTCCAATCCCCTTTCTATCCTCCATTATCAACTGATATAGGCTTTCATCGCAAATGTTGACTCCATCCCCCAGCTCGAACCATCCATCCTCTACATTCCAAATGATAGGTTTTGCCCCGTCTATTTCTTCAACTTCCCATCGGTCTTGCATGGCGGGCCGTGTTCCTACTATCAGGTATAACACATCAGGATAGAGCAAGGCGGCTGCTGGAGGAAATTTCTCTTCACTGCGGAAGAAGTCGTCCGACATAGCAATGCATCTGATAGGGTTGGAGTTGCTGATGCGGAAAAGGCCAGGCTCAAGGTTGAGATCGTCGGGTTCGTCGTCAGCGTCCAGGACCCTTGTTCATTGGTGCATACAGGGCATCGAGGCGGCGGTCAATGCAGCGAGTAAAGCGAAGCTGGTCTTGGCTGAAGCGCATTTGAACCCCATTTTCGCGAATCCAAGACAGTGTGACTCCTCGCGCCTCAGAGTTCACGAAGAAAGTCGGCAGGGAGATTTCAATCGTCAAAAGCTTGGGACGGAACCCGAGGTAAAAATTGTTGTCGTTTGTCCCTGGATCAAAGTTTGGATTACCTGGCGTTAACCATTGAGGGAACCAGCAGTCTTTTCCTCCATTGGGGAATAAGCCAGGTTGGCTAAAATTTGGCAAGGCTAGTTTCCAGATATGGAGGCGCAGCTCTGCGGGAAGATTTTGAAAGATGGAAAAGGTTTTGGGCTGTTCCATCGTGCTAGGGAATGAGAGGAATTTCGATGCGGTACTGATATTTTGGCGGTTGTTGGTGTTTAAATGATGGCTGGGCTGTGTTGGTGGCTGGTACACCTAAAAGTTTACGAGCAAAAGTTGATCCGACGGCATAATAAAGTGCGGGGAAACGTATATGAGCCGCCTCAGGGCGATCAAATCAGCATAATCAAAGGAGAGCTTGATCGCTCAAATGCGTTATTCTCATCAGTCATGGCGCCAAAAGAAATCTCTTTTCTCGAGAATCCAGGATAGGAACCCGTTTCGACCAAAGACACTACAAGATCCGTCAGATAGTCTGTATCCGCCAGATCCTCTGTATCCGCCACCCTTACCATGTCTTGCATTTGTGCGCCCTCGCCGACTGAGTGGGGACTTCTTGGATGATTCAGACTTTACAGATTTTCCTGGCTCAGAACTCAGTAGCTTCTTCAATAAGCTGCCCTTTACTTTGCGCTTTCAGATCATGGGGCTGGCCTTCGGGCATCGGGGCATTCACGTCGAACTTGACTATGATCACCCACGATTTAAGATGCGTTCCCCTGGCGTGACGGTAGATGGTCTACAGATAGGCACTCGTCGTCCCTTTGCTATTGATAATAGAAGCTGTCCAGACCCTCAGGATAGCGGCTATTGCTGGGTGAGAAACCTTTCACGAGTGGACAAACGGGAGCCCAAACAATGGCAGTGGTGGAGTGGGGTCTGTTGCCTTCATTGTTCCGTGTTCGAAAACCCTCAACTATATCCCGGACATATGATTGATAGTATAGACACTTGCAAGACGCGCAGCTTTGAATGGTGGAAGGACACATACGAGAGTGAGTCGATGGCTAGTATTGGTGCGATGGGTTGGCTATTGTCCTGTCAACAAGCGTAAGTCCGATGAATGCTGCGAATTTCCAAGCTGACACGCCCGATAAGGTACACTGAGGGTATACGCGTCTTATTCTCTACTACTAGATTCATCATGTCAAACCCTGAACTCATATTGAACCTGCCGAGGCTCCTTATACCAGATCACTTGGTGTGGATCAGGAGCTTGGAGATGACCTGGAAAGTACATCCGTTCCGATATCAGGAGGATGATGATTCAGTTTTGACCGACCATGATACTTTCATCAGCCTGATACAGGCTACTCCCAAGATATTCCCATCATTGCAGTATCTCTTTGTCTCGCTGCAAGGGGATATGTTCCCAGATCCTGAAAGACGAGTCGATAAAGAATACATTTTCTCTGACGAGGCATACAACAAGGTCGAGGAGGTGGTTATGAAGCCAATGAAAGATATGCTGAAAATATTCGATTGGCTCAAAATTGGTGTCATTGGCCTTCCATCTTCCTGTTATGGTCCCAGAAAGCAACGTGCAATGGATGCTGGGATAGAGGTCTTTGAGTCGCGCCATGGCATGGGAGAAACATTCTGGCGGGAAGTTCCCGGGTTACAGAGTAAAGGATACTGGATCAGGCTCGGCCACCGTGATATGGGCGGAGGGAACTACGACAGGGGAGCATGCAGTATGGGTTTTGTTGCGCCACCACAGGAACCACTTGATTGTTTGTACGGCAATTCACTCTCTCCATGGTGAGGGACCGATGCCGTGTTCGGACTTATAGATGCATAACTATTTTGACACCAGGTGCATTTATCAAAAAAGGTTGACAAGACTGTAATTTAAGGACAGTGGATAGAAAAGGAAAAGACAAAAGACTAAAAAGATAGGAAAGATGACATCTAGAATATCCATCGCATTTGCCAACAAACTCAAATTACCCATCAACCTTATATTCTTAATCCTCAAGGCAGAAGAAAGCATAGGATCGCCAGCCGAAGTTATTGCTAGTATTGACAGTGCATTTGTCGGGCTCAACTCTATAAGCATTCATATGGCAGCCATAGTCACTGTAGACCCATACTATTGTCCAACTAGGTCAGTACTCATAAAACACAGAGGAAAGACAGAGGAAACTCACGGCCGCAGTTCGGGTTGTTAATCTCGTTTACTTTGAGGGACTTAACAGTGTAGTCATCAATACCAAGCTCCTGATCGAACATGACGCAGCGATCAACGCCACTGTCAGTGATGGTCCACTTGGAGACTTGGCTGCTGGAGCCGCATTTGTAGTCACTGTACACAGCGCCAACGAGGACTGGTTTGGCTGGTTTGGCTGGTGGGAGTGGTGATTTGGCAGAGGCGCTCATGGCCAAGACAGTAGAGGCGACGATGGTGCTCAGCTTCATGTTGAAGGTTGCAGTTTATTGTTGGGTCGTTGTTTTTGTTAGGGAGATCAGATCGTTTGATGAGGATGGAAGTGGAATGTAAAGATTATGTGAAGCAGTGGCTTTGGCCATCACTTTATAGTGCAATCTTGAACTAGAAACAAGGCTCCCCATTTTGGTTCAGCTGAATTGAAATACCACGTAGTATCTCTCCAGGTAACGTATGAGATGCGAATCGCATAATTATGAGATATGCAAAGGAGTGTTTGCTCCTAATACGGGTGTTTATCGTATTGGCTGGTGTGATCAAATGGAACCTGACTCAGCCTTGCAGGTTGCAACTGTATTGGGGCTCATGCTGCACGCCACAAGTATTACATGCATTTACGCTGCACACGATGCCACTAAATCCCGCATGAGGGATGGACTAGTTTAACTAGACGGTTTAGTACCCATGAGAAAGACACATGTTTGTTTCGTTGTTTCTGTCAATGCTGAAATGCAAGTCTGTAGGTATGTATTCCACTGCGACTATCGTCTAAATGGCGGGAAAGTGTTTGGGTATCAACGAGCAGTCAGCTTCGAGTCGAACCACTTTCTAGACCACTCGCCCTTCGTATCGAAAAAGCCACAATAGTCCTAGAACTCCCTTCATCCTTGCTTATTACTCTGCAACATGTTATACGACTCTGGCATAATGAATTAGGGCCGTGCTTTTCATCGGCCGATTTTATGCACGCGATGCCAAGTCAAGGATATCTTTAGTAACCTCAATTTGACAGCAATGATCTTGATGGAAAAAGTATCCAATACCCGCGGAAACTACCAGACCCCCAAAGTGGCCTCGATACTCTGGTTGCTGCTCGGCATCGCGATGGCGAGGGTGCAGCATATGATATCAGCGCATTCCAAAAAGCCTTTCCGGCGCTAACTCGAGCTTATATCTACCAAGAGCTCATGCTCTCTCGAAGACTACTCTATTGCACATATACCGAGCTGGAGTTGGAATGCCGGCAGAACAAGTCGTGTGAGTGCGGCAACCGCTTTATGTCTCTGCATCCAGCACCAAAGACTGAGGCCAGTCAAGCTATGGCGCAAGGAAAGGATCATTACGATGAAGTTCAAAGACTCTACGGTGTCTATAGATCGTACTCGATACCGCAATTATGTCAGCATGGGCAGAAGACAGTGATGCAGTATACTTATTTCGCATCACGCACGGGAGTAATAAATTGCCGGCTTTATCAGGGTGCGCCAAAGACATTAGGAGGGCCACGGGAGACGAATACATTGCTGGACTCTGGAGTAACAGATTAGCTGAGGGATTTCTTTGGGTCGTCAAGAAGCCAGTGTACCAGCCTCAGCCGACCCGGAGAGCGCCTAGCTGGTCGTGTGCAAGCGTGGATCTCCTAAAGGCATAGATTACATCTATTCCCTGAGAACACGCCACAGATGGTAGTTCCAAGATAGGATCGAAGCGGTTGAGTATGTCCCCGCAGGCATCGACAAGACAGGAGCTGCAAAACCCGGCCACATCTGCGTACGAGCGCCACTATGCCCTGTGCATCTCTGCAGCATCTACAGAGTATGCTCGACCTCCAGAAGCACCACTCCTTACACCATAGAGAGTGAGAGTTGGATGTTGACACGAAGCCCTAGAATACCATCCTACCCTGTGACACCAGGCCACAATATCAAAGGACTAAAGCTGAAGGGTGCAAAGCCGCGTTTCTTTCCCGAATACAAGTATGACGACAGATTTGACTTTAGATTCTACCAGAAAAACGACGGGTTGGGTTGTTTACTCTCAGCTTTGAGAAAGGGTAACGTGGAATGATTGGTTTCGAATGGAGTATGACCTAGCGGCTGAAAAAGAGAATCCTGTGAAACTAGTATAGAGTTGGCTTCTAAGAAATGAAAGAAACCGGAAATCTAACAACTTTCAGCCAGAAGGCTGTTTGTGATACAAAAGACTCTGGTGAGCAGTAGCAGTCAGCTGTTATATCGATAGATATATATTCCTCTTTAAGTTTATTCTTGCGTTGACCTTCCCGCCTCGTCTGGAAGCCTTCCCAGCTGTCAAACCCGAATGCCAATATCACGGATTATCAAGAAGGGAAAACTTTCAGGGACGGTTGTAGATCATCACTGGGCTATCGGATGACAACCGCAGATCTCAACTTTCAGCTAGCGGGGCAATCATGGGTCGCGTAACACAGGGTAGACGACGATTACCATTATTTTCTTATTCTATGCATGTCTGACATGTACACCATTGATCTATCGCATTTATTCGAAATGAAAAGCTAATCTAAACTCTATCGAATGGGGCTTTTGCCGTTTGGGCAAACACACTAGTTCTGTTCATCTCCCGTCAGGCTCACGCAACGTGAGATTCAACGTATGCCATCTCAGGCTCATACGTGATTGCAACACTCTCCCAGGGCTTTATAGTCGCGCCCTCTCGGTAATCACCACCTGCAGGTCTCCACATCTGTTTAAAAATCATAGGACCTAGTTCCTTTTTGACTTTATTCCACTCCTCACCCGGATTCTCCTTCGTAGGCTGAATCGTGTTGACGTTGACAACAGTGAAGCCGTGCTTTTCATAAACAGGGACTCCCTGCTCTGTCGCATCAAGCCAGAGTTCAACGCCCATTTCATCAGCCTTTTGCTTGCTCCAGTTCATAATCACATTTGCCACGCCTTGGCGACGATGGTCTGGATGTGTGAAGACGATATTGACGTCTAAATCGGGTTAGTACCTGAAGCCATCAACGATTCTGAATAGAAGTCAACTTACAGACTTGGGGTCTCGCCCCCATTCTCGATCTAGGCGCGTCAAATTGTTTCAGAGCTTGAGAGATAAACTCTCTTCTCTCCCCTTCTGGCTGCCAATAAGCGTAGGAATGGTTATCGTCTGTATCGAATGGATTCTCGGAGCAGATCTTCCATAGACAACCGCCGACGATCTTGCCATCATCGTTGACCACCTTTCCCCAATAACTAGTGGGGTCTTCGTTATGCCATTTGAGCTGTAGGGCTACTGATTCCTTGAGAGATTCTGCGTGTGCTAATGGGCCTTGTCCCTTTAGAGGGCAGAACATGCGAAAGAATGGCTGGAGGGGATTCTCATAGGATGCCCATTGACAAGCAATGAGCTCCTCGAAATCAGTGGCAGTATCTACCTCGACGAGTTTGAGAGGCATGGTTCCGTAAATTGAGGATGTGACAATGTTTCGAAAGGTCGCACAGGTGGATGGATCGGCCGAATTAAGTGCAGAGGGCTGCTATAGCAAACGGCCTGAGCTAATTACTGTACCTTGATATTAACCCATGGCGGATCCATACAACGGAAATATGCAGCACTAAGTGAATCAGCCCATCCCATTACAAGCCCAACCAAGTTAACCTCAGTCATTTCTGTTCGGGCCATTTCAAGAATCATCCGTCAGAAAACGGCTCTCCCTTCCGGATTCTCGGGTTGGTGCATTCCTCATCAGGTCGACAATAAGCCACTCGGCGGAGGAGGCTTGTAGTACCGAGGTGCCATGAAACGGTGTGAGCTCGGGCATTCCAGCGATCATTTCCTTTTCCCTGAAGATGTGCAGGGATGCACGGCCCAGCTCCGCAAGTTCCATGCATGAGAAGGGACAAACGGGGAATTAAAAAAATGGGTTGATTTCCTGTAACCGAATAAATCCTTCGTGCTTCCTCCGGGTGATCCGCCCGAACTAACAAGGAAGGTCGGTTTTGCTACGCCTCGGATCGATCTCCGTCGGTAGACCCATCAGGCTTAAACTAGGTGAATCAGAGGGACGGAGCCCTAGAAATTTTCAGGGGAGCACGGACGTGTTCGGTGATAAGGATAAGGGCGGCTCTCTCACATGAAAGTTTGGCAGGGGTAGGGGTAGGGGTGTGTAGCTCACAAGGCGATTAGCTTTACCAATCGACGGGTTGAAGTCAAGCCGTGGTGAAGATTGTGCCACCATTGAACGATTCAACATTACGATCTGCAACGCAAAACAACTATTGTGCCATCAATAGACAAACACGACAATTAACTGGCTACGCTCATTTTTTCTGATTGCTCTCAGATGCCATTGCTGAGCCGCTCGGATGCATGATTCTCCCTCAGATGATATGGAGGCTTATTGGCGTTGCCCATAGTCCCATATCAATAGAGCATGGGAGTATAGCGCGCAATACAGGGGACGATGCAGAGAATATTTGCTTTTTCTTGCAACCATGGCCTCACGGCTCAGCACTGGAGGCGCTGTAGTTGGGCGGTTTAGCCCACGTACGTAATTGTGATAATAAACCCATTCCTCGCACTTATTGGTCCTCACGTCTCGTTTCAAAAAATCCTCCAGACTGCTTTTGGGTGTCAATACCGTTATGATCACCATTTCCGGGCTCAAGTCGCCAGTCGAGCCCAGTCCAATCCATTCCGTGCCTGAGCCTGAGCGTGTGCGTGTGCCTGTGAGAGTCTTCACACCATGATGTATGTATGTATGTATGTATGTATGTACCGTACCGTACCTTAATCTTGAACTCCACCGTCAGCTGCGACTTTCCGAATTAGCTTCGTCCCGTATACATTGATAGCTGAACTTTTTTGTCTTCGTGTTTTTATATCGTTGCTGTGAATCTCCTTGTTTTTTTGTAAATTCTTTTTCCGCTCGTTTTGCGCAGCGATCGCTGCAGTCGTTC
>JAADJG010001064.1:0-13268 GCA_012932025.1 Fusarium austroafricanum | reverse complement strand
TTTTTTTTTTTTTTTTTTATAACCGACTTGCGTCGCCACTCTTCACTTCTTTTGCCCTGACCTGGCTCTTTAAATACAAGACTCCACCTTACAACCCCTTCTGCTGCTCATGAACGTGCTAGTGAGGTTCTCACTCTATCAATATTCATTCAGCCGACGCCGGTATAACATCGCCAACGCAATATAGAAACGAATCCTTAGAGCGGACCACTTCCCCCCTCAACTCACCGCATTCTAAATCTACCTTGTATTACATCACAGTCACTGTGAATACCTTTATAGGACTGTCACCAGCAGTGCATCTCTCTCAGGGTTTTCGACTTCAACCGCATTTACCCAACAGACGCATCCAGCACCATCTTTGCCAACCAAACAACCATGGTTCAAGTACTAGCTGATCCCGCATTCTCCCCCGCCGGAACACCAACTCACGAGTCCACTGATGGCCCTCTTATGAAGCGGCCTGGTTTTGGCAGGACTGACTCATCAACGCCAATGACCCGGGAGGAGCATGCCAAGCGGATGCAGGAACTCAACAAGAAAAGAGGATTAATGAGAGCACCCAGACGAGGTTGGTCAATGACCGATTACCAGGGCGACCATGTCACTGGGTCGCACTCTGGTGCCTCTCATATCGAGCGACAAGCGCCTATTCCCGAAAATGACTCTCCTCCTTCATCCACTCCTCACCAGCCTTCAACGCCTGAAGTGCCAGCTGAGGAAAAGACAGTTCAGCTCCCTCCTCGGCCCAAGCTGCCTCCTCCTCGCCGCTCGTATTCTGTAATGGATTATGAGCCAATTCCCCAGACACAACCACAGCCTCCAAAGGATCACACACTCTTGGACCTTCCTTCGGAGCTTCATTACACTATTTTCGACCACCTCGACCCCATTGACAGCGTTTGCTTTGGTCTCACAAACTCCAACTTTTACGATATTCACCGACGACTTCACGGCACAGTCCCTCTTTCGAGCCGTTATTCGGGGCCAAATGACATGGAGTGGGCTTGGCGAGGAGCCGGTCCTCTTGTCCATCGCCATGAGCGAAACCCTGAGAATGAGGGTCCCATGGAGCAGATGCGTGTAAAGGGACAGGTTTACTGCAGAAAGTGTGGTATCTCACGATGTGAGCTGCATCGTCACCTCAAGGATTGGATGGGCGATGGCTATGAGTATTGCTCTATCAAGGAGGTTTTTGGCAGGCCTGCTGGAGAGGATGCAAAGCCATATTGCTATATGAAATCCCCTAAAAACCCACACCGATGTGGACGTCACGGAGGAAAGCCGGGCACACCATAATAAAGATTTAGACTACAACAAACCCAAGACAAGAAGCAAGAATATACGACGACACAACCCAGAAAGGGTATGACGACATGACAGAAAACAACGGGGCAAAGCGCCGAGATACATTAAATTTTAGGGGGCATTTACCAATGCATGATTGTTTAGAGAACCTTTGAGTTTCAGGCTGTTTTCGCAGGCATTGGGGTAATTGATGCTATGTTACGGTCAGGTCAGATCATAAACACAAACACAAACACGAATACATTGGAAGGGAGGTCACCAGAAAGGAAAGTGCGGAAAAGAGATCCCTCATATCATAATATGACGCAATATCAATATTTCTGATATCACAATGGCTTCTATTGTTGCCCTGAAAAAGTGCTGCTTATCAAAGATACCCCAGATGGGCCATAGTGGGCAAACCAGGTATGATGCAATTACAGAGGGGGATAAATTCCTCAAGCGCTTAACTTACTAGACGTCATGCTTCATTCCGCACAGTATGTTCGTGGGTTGAATTGTTAAATGATGGAATGGATCGAAAAAATGCCATTGAAGGGAACACAATTTATGATACGGGACAAGACGTAATAAGCGAAATTATTCTTGTTTCATGCCTTGTTATACACTCGTACGCTTGCATCCAAATGTGTGTATGAAGCTGCTGGTATAGGCTTGTATCGCCCACCCAAAACCCTTTTTGTCTAAAAGTAGAGAACCTAGTGGTACTCCTCCCTGGTCTGCTCTACTCTAATCAGACAGCGCATGCACATTGCGCCAACCCAGTACCCATAAACCAAGAAGAAATGTTCATCTGTATCCCAAGATATGTCCCTGTATCGTGGTGCAAATTGCCCAATTCCTTGAACGCCATTCCCGAGAAAGGGAAGTAAAAACACCTCTCATGACCTTATCCTACCCTGTTTGACAGTATTAAGAAATGCACGACGTGTGCTGCCAGACCCTAATCCTTCCACTTTGGTGTACAGTCACCCTTGGCATCGATCCAGTCGTTGATGCCCTTGACAAACCATCCACTTGTCCATTTCTCTTCTTGCTTCTGCTCCTTATGAGGTTTACCTCTCTTGAAGCTTCTAGCGATACAGCACACGTTGTTGTGATAACGCCATTGGAAGCAACGGCGGCCAGCGTGCCACTCCTTATCACCCTTCTTCTGGCTGTAACGAGATCTGATCATGTCGTTGCGCTCCTTGTCGTCCTTGAGACTATAATAATCGTCTTCCGTGATGTCGAGGTTTTCACTCTCACAAACCATAGAGCAATGCTCCTTAGAGCGGTGAGCGTGTTGCTCTACAGCATTTTTCTCGTTTTCCTTCCTCTGTCGCTTCCTCTGGTGATCAGTAGCCTTGGCCTGAGCTTCAGGGCCAAAGCCTATGTAGCAGACATCGTCAGATAAGTTATCCCAATCTTCGTGCTCCTGCACCAGCTGAGGAGCCCAGAACTGATGATACATTTCTCTGATTTGGACGAATCCCTGTTTCCAAGAATTAGCATCGTCCCTCGCCTCCATCAACAAAACATCCTCAAACATACCTGTTTCTGTCGTGTCTGTTCAAAATGCCAGGCATCACTGACTTCCTCGGGATTCATGTGATGCATAGTCAAGAGAGGCTCACACCAATGATTGTTGCCAAAAGGCAGAGTAACGGGCTTTTCGCCGTTGAACATGGGATGCGCCTGTTTGACCTTCTTGCCAGTTTCCAGGACAGCTAGGGACATGAGATAATCACCACAGCATTCATGGGTAGCCATCATATCATACTTATGCGCCAAGTCCGGGATCTGGGCCATCTTCCTCATGGTGTCCCCGTGAATGACATAACCACTGCCGCCGTGGGCGAAGGGCTTGCCCTTGAGCATTGCAACACTGCCGACATATGGGGTCTCTGTACCGTTGACCCTGTTCCGAAGGTACCATACCAAGTTGGACCAGAAGACGTAGGTATCAGCCTCAGCAAACACGTACCACTCCTTGTTAGGTCGCATCTCCCAGGCCTTCTCTACCATGTGCAAGAACTTGTACTTATCAAGATTCCAGCCTTCCTTCATATCGGCGGTGCAGTACTGCTGAGAAATTGGACAGTCGACCTGTGCTTTGTAAAGGTCAAATTCCTTGCGACCTTTTCTGACGTCGTCCCTGACATCCTTGAGAACATCATAGATTTGGTACTTGTCAATTTGTTGGTCCTGTCCGAATCGGTTAGCCGCAATCTATCATGGAACGGTGGTTGAATAAAAAGTTCCCATGTGGCGCAAATGGTCCCCTGTGTCGCCCTCCCCTTGTAGGACGAGATTACTGTATTCACTTACCAGGTCAGAAAAGAGTAGATAATCATCCAGGCACTGCAGACTCGTCAAGAGGTGGGCCGGAAGCTTCGTAAATGCTTCGGTAGCACCAGTCTTCATGACAAGCATGATACTGTCTGTGTTGGGGAATCCATCGCAAACTCCAGTCCAGTTTGATAGAGGGCCAGATGGAACATCGAGCTCTGCGGTTTGCGAAGGTGTAAACTCGCTGGCGATGCTACTCATTGCGCTGTCTTGAAAGACTTGAGTCTTGGTTGCGCTATCGCCGTTTTGGTTGCTCTTATCATTGTGATCTTGGGCCTGATCAGAAATGTCGATCCTATCAGGTTGCTTGCTTCCAGCTTGACCCTTATTCTCACTTTCTTGAGGTTTAGTCTCGTCGTGCTGGGGTTTGTTCTGATCTCCGTGGGATTTAGGGTCATCATGAGGCTTCTCATCACTTTGGAGTTTCTTTTCCTCGCTTTGTGGCTTTGGCTCGTCACCGGCCTCCTGGGGTTTGGTTTCGCTGCTCTCAGGTTTGCTGGTCTCCTTGGGTGCCTCGCTGTGAATCCGGCTATTGCTTTTGGGTTCTTCGCCATCGCCATGGTCAACCTCGAGAACCGCTCCATCATCGTCGTCATGCTCTGTTTTCTTGCCACCCTCTGGTTGTTGAGCCCCGGCGGGCTTCTCGGTGTTACCAGGAGCTTCCTTGTCCTTTTCTCCAGTGTATTGAGGCGAGTCCGTATCGTAAGAAATCTTTTCGGTTGATTCCTTGTCGTTTAGTATTTGGTCGGTAGTTGTTTCGTTGAGGTTTGCGATAAACCCTTCTTCGACGTCGTATGCGGCGCCTTCATGGCTGAGATATTTGGTCAAATGTCCATACACGCCCGGAGAATCCTCGCTGAGCCGATGGAGGGGTACAACGAGCAGCAAGGTCAGGACGATGAGTGTTACCGTGATCAGCCTCCAGCCCCTAGGGGTGCTCCAAGCAGAGCTTAAGTGAAGACCCATTGGCAAAAGACTGCTTATACAAAACTTGAACACATGCAAAAGAGGATATGAGTGTGAAAGACAAGAAAATGAAAGGGAGAGTGGCGCCAAGAGGCTTTATGATGAAAGTTGCGAGAAAAGAGAGGAAGAATGAGGATTGATGGAGGCTGAGGGCGGGACAAGGAAAAGAATGTGACGACAACCCAAGAAATCCGCCTACAGACGGAACGGGAATCACGTTTTGTTTTGTGCAGCTAAGCTGGCATGGTTCTTTTCAAGAATCTCGCTCGTCTCGTCGGGCGACGTGTCGATAGATACGATCGTCTCCACATCAGCTTATCCCAACTCCTTGGCTTCCGTCCCTATCTCCTCTACTGCCCTTGGCTGCTTGCGAATTTCAAGTTATTTCTCGAAGGAAGCACAACCTCACTCAACCAGGGGCCCCTAGTCAGTCCAGTCCCTAGCTACTAGTGACTAGTCAGGCCCAGGCTTAACGAGGCGTCCCGTACAAGCCGGAGTGGACAACTCGCCCGCATATAGTACGTGCGATTTAGGGGTGGTACAGCACAGGTGCATACGATGCCCGCTACCGTGACAGCCCGTAAGGTAACAGCAGCCATGGAATGGTCTATCTGGCGATCATCTCTCTTCTCAAGGGCCAATCAAGCACCCGCATTCCAGTCAGTCTGAGTTTAATAGATTACCGCAATCCATTGCCGATAAAGCTTCAAAGGTGCGTTCCTGAGATGTTGTGCGTGGAACGCACCTACGCAACGCTTCCGCAAGCAGCACAACGGGCCGGCTTGGATACCAAACTCTGCTCCTGCCACGCGGCCAAACGGCATTTCTTGACAGATTGCTTTTGGCGCTGGGGCGCCGCCCCAATGCCAATAGTCAAGACTATGGCGGAAAACAACCGTTTTCGCATATCCCGAAACGGACATTGGCTATTGTGACAAAGTTTGCCCCTTTTTCAAGAAGTGCATGTACTGTACGTGGTTGACCTCAAAGCGGTCATTAAACAGAGAAAGAAAAGGAGAGAACCCTGATTCTAGGCTTCGATAGTTTCTTGTGAGTATTGTTTCGTTTGCACTCATAGTCGTCGATAGTGTCATGTAGCGCCTCTGTTGGTGGGCTTTAGAGCATGCCAAGCGTTGGCTGGGTGGGGGGTCTTTGTCCTGTTTCTCCCTTGTCGTTCCTGATGCTGACCCAAAGTGCGATATAATTTTTTCCGCCCCTGAGGCTTGCAGTATTCTCAAGCCAAGAGCGAGTAGCCGCTGAGCTGGGGCTGACAGTAATTATTATCAAACTGCCCTTGTCTTACTTGTCAGAAAGACGGTGATCGTCATCATCTTCCTCATGAACCGCTGCAAATGGGTCTATGTTTCAGAAAAGTCTGAAACTTATGTCTTAATCCACTGAATCCGTGACGAACCCTTGCCTTGCCCGGTGATCCTATTGACTAATCCCGATCCGTCAAGGACAGCATTTAGCATGGTCAATAGGCTAGTTATAGGGCTTATAGCCGTCCATATAAGGAGCTTTGACATTGAGTTGCCAACTCTCAATTCCAGTTTGTCTGTCTCTGCAATGAGCTTCGAGAAGCTGCGTGAATCTTACTCGTGTATTGCCTAATGCAGATGAAGGTTTGAGTACCTTGGATCAGTCTATCCGGACCTAGCATGGGATCAAAAAAAAACCTGGTACTTGGGTTCAAAGTCGTATCCAGCGTATGATCTATATAGGACGTATTGCTTGGTCTGGTGGTGAATTTTTTAATGGAATGATAGTTTTCTTTTTGAAAGCATTGCCCATGTTACTAGCACAGTTCCCGGATCAGTACACGAGCTTACAATATTGGTGAAAGAATGTGTGTTGATAAACTATCCATAGACGTTCTGATTGGCATGCAGGCGGATACTGATGCAAGATGTTTCGATCTATGTTTTACAGAGTGAGATTGTCTGCATGAGCTACCACTGCAGGAACATGGAGTCCTCAGCTGTCCAACGTTAAGGGGCGCATTATGATGCGATAACCCGCAAGGTTTGCGCCTGATAAGGACAGCAATGAACTGAAGGGTTGTACAGAGTGTGGCCATGTAGAGCAGGCCTTTTTTTCTCTCCCTATTTCTTGTACCGGAAGACCTTGTGTTAATACCTGTCTAGTAGGTTTCCTGATATTGAATTCAGGCATCCTTTCGCAAGTCTGTGTCTGAGGCTCTGAGGTACCTAGGCAGGTACCATCGCGCGCCAGGGGGGTTGAGGTAATCATTTTGGCAGAAATAATTAGTATTGTAAGTGATTTTGTCAATGTTGTAATGATATGGCTTATATTGTAATGGGCAAGAATGCTTACAACACTAATTGTTTTGCTGGTAATCGTTACCAGAAATCTGGGGTGGCCTGCTCTTGGGTACCTTAATGCCTTAGTAGGTACCTAGTAGTTAGTAGTGATCTGTCTGCACCTAAGACACCTAGTACCACCTAGGCACCTAACTCAGGTACTTATTTCTGGGCATTAGTTGGAATAGCTCTTGGCCAAGTCCCTGATTGATAAGATGATGGATGATAAGCAACTGTCAACTGATAAGGGGCTTCCATGGGTCGATCCACCAAAAACTGCGAGACCAGCAAAGATCAACCACTGGGGAAGCGTCAGACATTCAGCCACATGCATGACTACGAACAATGCCTATCTTAGTTGCTGAGGGTAATCTGACATGTTCCTGCTTCTTTCTAATTCCTTCAGAACTACAGAGTACTTCTCTTCTCAATGGCATTACAACGACAAACTAATTGCTTGTGAAGCCGTGTCTGTTACAACATTCTCATCATCCCACAACTCTGTTCAATATGATCCTGGATATCTCTCTGGATTCCGCCCATCGATCTGCGCTACTTACCGATCGAGGCATCATAGCAAACGCACGGCGGCGAGCCAAGTAATTGCGGTAAACGGGTTTATTCAGCACGGCATTTAATCGCACCG
The DNA here is from genome assembly GCA_012932025.1 of Fusarium austroafricanum. Classification (NCBI taxonomy): domain Eukaryota; kingdom Fungi; phylum Ascomycota; class Sordariomycetes; order Hypocreales; family Nectriaceae; genus Fusarium; species Fusarium austroafricanum. Next base: position 5,693 of record JAADJG010001064.1, on the reverse strand, counting down.
CTTGCGCCATTCACTACAAGCGGTTCCGAGCCGAGCTCTGGTTCGCCCACGGCACTGCTTCATGGAATCATAGACTTTAATCTCCTTCCTGGACAGGGTCCTGATGCCCCACCCCCCGCCGAGCAACAATCCGAACAAGAGCACTAAACAACGGTCCATTCTATCACAATGATGCGCAAGAATGGATGATGGAGGGCTTATCAATAATCAGGACCCTTCTATAATATACACAAGTCTGGGAGGCGCCACCGTCCTTTCTTGTTGTTCATACCACTCTTCTCGACCTAGAGCATGCAAGGAACTGTCATGATAGATTGATAGTTCGGTATTCCGGATAGAGCCGGGCTCCTATCGCGCCCACTCAACTCAGGAACTATGTCTGGATCGGGTTTGCCAAAGCTGCTCGCAATCGAAATCACAACCAATTGGACAGGGATAGGCTGCCATCCTCCCCAGATCTCGCTTTCAGAAACGTAAGCATATCCATGACTCTGGCTGGGGATCGAGCAAATTCATAAACCCGCAGCCCGCCGTTTTGTCTTTTGACGGTAATTGTTTCTCGTTTTCTTATCGTTCATGAATATTTGGTTCGTTTCTAACAGAACTCCAACAATTAGCACTACCTTTGGCAGTATCCGATTTTGCTCATCAACCACTACCATTCATGATACGGGTTTGTGGGTTTCAACTCGCGACAGAAAAATTCGGAGCAAAGCAGAAGCCGACCACAGAGACTTACACGACCACCAGCGATCAGTCACTACCACAGCAAAGAGTCACTACACTCAGTGGCGGAACCACTCTTCGTTTTAGGTTTTAAACGCTTCCTTTCCATCCAACACGCAATCCACCAAAGCCTACACTCTCACCTGTCAACTCACCTTCAATATCTCGACGGCATGGCAAACTTATCGCAATCAAGCCACGGGCCAGTTCAGACGAGTGCAGTTGTCGTTCTTGGAGCTTCTTCATGTCCCGCGATACCTCCTCCCTCTCCTCCTACGCCATCCTCGTCACCACCAGGAGACACTTTTTGTGAACCCATTGACCCATTGAGTTTGGACCGAGAACTAAGAGGAGAACCACCAATTCAGGATCAACGTCTTCGGGAAGGCATTCATGTGTTGAACACTGAAGCATTGGCCTTGAGGAACCTTTCGCGGCTATACGAAACGGACGCTGTAGCTCGCGATGGCTTCCACTTGTCGGTCCAAGCCATAACCAGACAGCAAGCGGTGAATGGAAAATTGGTTGTCATCGGTGTAGGAAAATCAGGGCACATTGGACAAAAGCTTGTCGCTACTTTCAAGAGCCTTGCCATTCACGCCGTCTTCCTTCATCCCACTGAAGCTTTACATGGTGATCTTGGTATTATAGGGTCGAACGATACCCTCATGTTTATCACATATTCGGGCAAGACTCAAGAGCTGCTTCTCATGCTGCCTCATCTTGATGAGGCACTTCCAACCATTCTTCTCACGTCACATACTTCACCTGAGACATGCGAATTCACCAATCACCGACCTAATACCATTCTACTCCCCGCGCCAATTCCAGAACCTGAGAAGGCATCGTTTGGCGTTTCCGCCCCCACTACGTCGACAACCGTGGCCTTAGCCATTGGCGATGCAATTGCAATTACGGCTGCAAAGGAGATTAATGCCAGCATTGCCGTTGTCTTTGCGAAAAACCACCCCGGTGGTGCTATCGGGGCTGCAGCTCGCCAGCCTCGAACCATCAAGGACATAGCAGTCAGTTGGTGTGATATCCCGGTAGCAGCAGAGACAACCAAAACAGGTTTGGGCTTTGACTTGCTGCGTGCTGGCCTTGATTCGGCCACTGGCTGGGTTAGAGTGCAAGATCAAGTTGCCTCACCAGGCACAATACGAAGAATCGGAAGACACGACCTCAACAAACCCTTAGAAGATATCCCAAACTCCCTTATATCCAAAGGTACAATGCTTTCTTTATCATCGGAGACTACTATCCGCCAAGCACTAGGCATCTTAAAGAACATGCAGCTATCGCTGGATGATGAGGATCTAGCATATGGGCCAGAAGCCGCTATGGGGGTGATGGAAAAGGGGGAGATAGTAGGTGTTCTGGAGGTCAGAACTCTTTTGGATCTTAAGGATTGATGAATCTCTGTATATGCAGGGACGATCATTTTCAACCCCTCACAGCCGGGGCTATATTTATGACTGGCCGGACTGGTCATCGAAGTGCTGCGGTAACGCATTGGCGATTATGACCGGGAAGCATCACGAATTATTTTGAGCAGGGCATTATAGATTTGGCGTTTATTAGACAGAGAATAATCATCGAACGCGCCGTGGATTCACGGCTTACATTTGTGCATTTTTCCATGCACGCTCTATATGTTATTGGTGTATGCCTATGCTCTATGATGGACAACAAGAGTCATGGGCCTCATAACGTCCTCCTGGGGCATATTTGAATGAAAGTGAAGGTATTAAGCTTGGGTGAGTTGACATAAATACCGTTGTAGCATAACAAATGCAATCATTCCTAAGCCTCAAATATGATCAAACCAGCATTTCACGGTCATTATTTGAAGCTGACTAAGCCTGGAATCTCATAGGAGGTAACCCATATTGCATACCCTAAAGCGCAATACATCACTTCCGTCGACGATCAAATGGGCGCAATTCTGGTTGGCCCTTTAACGATGGGCTTGACAAGAAATTGATCAATACCTCTCGTTGTGTCGGGAATTCGCATTGTACATATACACAGATAATGCAAAACATGGAAAGGTGAGGTAGGCTAGAACATATAAGCGCTTTGAAATATTCATCACCTTCCACTTTTGTTCTCTACATATGATGTGTGTATAGGTCATAACATCCTGCTGTGCACACGACCATTCCGCCAAGCTGTTATGACCAACGAACCGACGCCAGAATATGATCTCTGAGGTATCCTCGTCCTCCATCCCTGACGACCCAGGTTGCCATAACTCCACTTGACTCAAGCATCTCGTCCTTGTCCACAGTTACGGCTACCTCTGGGTGGAAACGGCCTCTCTTATCGCGGCAGTGGCCGTTTAATAAACTGATACCTACCTACCCACATGGGAGAATACCCATACTAAGTTGCTGGCCGTTGTTCAGTTTGACTTGTCAGGAGTTGAGCCTCATGGAGAGAACCACTTCCGCCCCTCCGCCCATCAATAATACATACATACGGACAGACATACAGGCTAGTGTTAGGGCCACCCTAGAATTCTGACCCCGGGGCATGTTAGACAGATCCATTTCTCCGTGAGGTTTGCCGATAGATAACCTTGTTGGATTGATCTCAGCTAGCTCAGACAATAGACTGCAACATGGGCCGCTTCTGTAGCCCATCATGGCTAATGATCACTCGGCATCCTTCCTACTATACCTCAGAGGCCAGGAGGCTCAGCCAGCCAGGGGTACTGTAAATGACATGGATGCAATACCACGTCGTGTCGTGGGCCTTCTGTATGTTGTGCTCACTCACATGCTTGAGAAACTTGAGCTAGAAGTGTCAATACAGTTGAATCATCATCGGCCTGGCTAGCTACTCTTTGACGACCTATTTGAGCTCGCCTTTCTAACGGATGAGCTTAGGACACTCTCAGACATTCTAGTAATCAATGGACATGACTAACAAGTCAATGATTTACAAGGGTCACTCAGAGTCTGAGTCATAGGTTGGGCTGGCCATCAACAGCCTGAGTCAAGATGAGAAAATCCCACCGAGTTCAAGCGTCTAGAACATGACATTCGCAAGGGAGAAGCAAGTCCAGCAATGCATACAAAAGTACATCAACATATCACAACATGCCGTTCTACCCGGTCTCTACAGGGGTTAGTGAGTTTGAGTCTGATTCTGCAATTGCGGGCGTGACCTATTACTGTTTTTGGACTCCAAATCGTCGTAGCCTGTGTAATGTAAGGAATCTCATGTGCACGGCCCCTCACTCTGAGCGACACGACGGATTGTGGAGACGTCGTCGTAGGGGAATAGATAGTTTCAGGGTATTCTACGCAACAGGAACGATTTTTTCCCTTGTCGTAAGTGGGCTTGGAGACAGTACGGGGATGCCCACAAGATGATCAAGCGAATAGGCGCCTTCAACAACACAAGTTGAAGGACGAGGTTGCAGTTCTGGGCTTTAGGATACTGAGTAAAAATATGGGACTGGGGCAAGGAAATGCAGTTTGCCAGACCGAGATCCCAATTCGGCATATCGATACCAAGATTTACGTACGGGCGTACGGGCCGTTAGCGACTGTGAACGGCTCGCCAATGAGCTGTCATATATTTCTTTGACAACATGACACTATGCGAGAGATCTCTTAGCTCGTAGCATTTCTGGAAGCTGAACCGAGCAGTCACGCCTTGTCTGTTCCTTTTGGGTTGGTGCCACTCACTATGCAGAAGAGCATTTGACTCTAGTATAAGTCTGCAGTACGGAGTCTTTGCCGTCTGAAGTTAAATCGTCGTTGGACCGAGAAGTATGAGGTAAAATCGCTAAGTGGATTCATAAGTTTCTTAGTTCAGGTTGTTAACGAGCCATGGGGATGGACCAAAGATAGAGCGCAGGGAGGGTCGACAACCTTTACCGGTTTATCTTTGTTGTATGTACTAGTCATAAAAGCTTTCGACCAAATTGACCGTTGCTTAAACAGTTGCCAGTTAAACTTGTAGGTTTGGGAGAGCCGCAGTGTCACTACCAGGCTCCACTTTGCAACTGCACGACAGTGGATCGATTGAGTTTGCTGAGACCGTTGCAAAATAGAAAGAGGTATGACTCTAAGAAAGGCGTCCGTTGGTGAAAATAGCCGGTGCACCCAAGTAAGTATTGGCTCCTGTTGACAGCGGTGGTTAGGTAGAACGGTCACCCACAGTGGAGCGAGCGGCTCAAATAGAGCCAAGTCTTTGCAAGTCAGACTTGAGGGGATTCTGGATCTCTCTTTATTACCTTTCCTATTGGATCCTTACCCCAACAAGAGAAAAAAATGCCTGAGACTTTTGCCGGGACCCTGTCATCCCCATGGCTCACAGGAGTCGCCCATTGGGTGGGGGGCACCCTGCCAAGCTTTATCGTCGACAGGACAGAACCAGTAAAGTTACCACATGGTCCATGCTGGCCTGGAGAATGGAGGAGCTGATACGCTAAAGTTTTCCTGGCGAAGCACGATGATGGTGTGAGCTTTAACTTTAGGGGCTGAGGAACAAGTAGCAGCAGCAGCAACAACAGTAGCAGAAGCCATACTGATTCATTGTTGGCCGATGGGGTCGCTCAGCTGATTATCATCGCGTTCCGCAATGAAATCATCACAGCTCTTGATATACGCGATGATAGCCAAGACTACATGCAACCGAGCGAATGACGGAGAGCGCGCCACTGTCCTTGCTAAAACGACCCATAATGATAATGTGGCAGAGATCAGGGTCCGTATATCCGCAATACATGGGTTTGTCTAGACTCTTTGTTTGTTGTTTAGGAACCTGGAAAAAGCTAGGTCGAACCAACTTTCCATGAGCTACGGAAGCGAACTTGACGAGGCGAGGCGACAGGAGAACGAACATAGAGGGTTGAAAAGGTCGGGGCTCAAGGTAAAGCACGGACGGACATACGCGAATAGAGAATGCGTTTTTTTGAGTACTAACGTCGGCCACCCCACAACCGGCCACCC
>JAADJG010001059.1:0-10720 GCA_012932025.1 Fusarium austroafricanum | reverse complement strand
ATTTGTCGCGACAGACGCTGATAAATCGGAGCCAGCACTTGACGTGCTGCTGTTAAAGTATTGTCTTGGCTAAACGTGTACCCAAGCACCAATTAGAAATCCAAGTCAACCCCCTTTAAAGCGGGGTAAATTAAATCAATTATACAACAATTAATTTTGGACTGTAGGACTAGGCAGCAATATTGGCAATTAGCGTCCATTGCCTTAATATGCCCTTAAAAATTCTCACGCACCCAGAAAGGCGTGTATTTTCCCATTGTTGCAAACCTGACCTGCCCTCATTATGAGCACCCCATACGACAGAGCCAAAGGCTCCGAGGAGCACATTCTCGACATCGGGGAGGGTCGGCAGCTTGCCTTTGCCCACAACGGCCCTCCCGCCTCTCGCGTCGTCGTGCTAAGCTTCACCGGCCTCAACAGCGTCGGCTCCGTCCCAGATGTGCCCGGGCCATGTAGGGAGGTGGGCGTTCACTGGATCCATCCCACGCTGCCCGGCATGGGCAAGTCGAGTGCTAGGACGCCGGGCGACAAGTACCACGTAGCACTCGTACGGGACATGACGGCCCTCCTCAATCACCTATATCCGACGGGCGACTTTGACAAGCTGTACGTCTGCGGTGGGTCGTATGGTACGGTGCAGGCGCAGATGATCTTCGGCGCTCCCTATGACGGCTTTCCGGCGGGCCGCAAGATCGCCGGATGTGTTCTTATGGGCGGCTTCTCCCCGTTCAAGTATCACGCCGCTTACGCCAGCACACTCACATGGCATAGCTGGATCAGCGTAGGACCGCCTTCGCAGTTCATCCCCTTCCACATCCTGCAGCGCTCCCTCAGCGCCGTCCTCGCGTCCAAGTTCAAGACGTTAGACGGCGCCAAGAGCTTCCTCGATCAAATCCTGTTCTCCAAGATGGACGGCGACGAGCGCAAGAAGCTGGCCGAATTTCTCGCCAACAGGGGCCAGACAGAGGAGGAGTTTATCGAGGCGTTCGCCAAGGGAGGCATCCGGTGCTGCGAGCAATGGGGCGGCTTCCACGAGGTGTCGGATGTGATCCACTCGGATTGGGGCTTTGAACCCGCCAAGCTCGACGAAGACCACGCGTCTCGGCCAGTGCTGATTGTGGGATCCGATAAGGACCCCCAGGGTGGAAGCACGAACGGGTGGCTGGCTGCCAACTATAAGACCTCGAGACTCAAGACGGTTCCAGGAGGGCACCTCGCATCCTTGTACTACCTGGACGAGATTTGGCGCGAGATATTTGAGATGAGCCGAGAAGGTGGCCTTTAGGGAGATAACCGTCATTCTGGATCGTACTATGCCGCCTTCAATTCTAATTTTTCTTTGCCCTGACCATCCTGAAATGCGTGCCGGCGAACACCTGCTCTCACTTTGGGTACGTGCGCGTGTCCAATCCCCCCTCAGCGGGGTGCCTGGAAGCAGAAACATTGCAAATCACTGACGTCGACGTTGAATTCGACGGGGTGGTCGGGTACGGGGGGATATTAAGCAGGTGACTGCAACCTCCGCCAAAACACGCAACACTCACACAACACGGCCCTTCAAGGGCCATAAAACTGTATGCCGGGCCTCGAGGGCTTATTTATGCGGTAATTTGATTAAATTTAAGATATTTTCTGATATCGATTTTATGATCTTCTTATTGGCTGTATTTAGTAGGTGCAAATAGTTTCTAGGGTGCGATTTAAAGCGGTTAGTTAACGCAGGCATATGTGTTTAATTAAGTGGAAAATAAGGCTATAATTATAATCGCATGGCATTGGAGTCAGAAACTTGTCTACTTCTTGTCGCCAAAACTGATTCTGCGGGTTAACGTTCCAGGCGCGCGCATATTCCCAGTAATAAGGAAACCATCCCATCGTCTCCCAGTCGATTATTCCGACTACCTTGTCACCTCGCACCAAGATGTTCAAGCTACTCAGATCGCCGTGTATTAGCACGGATCTAGAGCTAGAGCGCTTGTGAAATGCAGCTAGCTTTTGGAGGTCTTCAGGTGCGCCGGCGTGGCCATTAAACTTAATACCATCTGGCCTCCATCGGCCGCTGATTCCATGCTCGCCCGTCGGCTTTTCCTGCAATTCTCTCCATCAAAATATACGATCGTCCTCGATGTATGAAGGCGCAGTAGATCTTTGGGATCGGAATCGAAGTATGGTTCTCAACAAATCTCATTGTGTGTGCTTCGGCCAAGCTTTCAAACAGGCTTATCTCCATGCAAAACCTCGAGGCAAAAAGTACACCCCCGGGTGCTTCTATATCCAATGCAAATATTTGTCGGTCAAGACTTTAATAGCGAAAATCATAAGGAACGCTTGATGCAGTTAATGTCTGCTGCTAAAGCGTAGGAGATCTAGTCGATATTATTAATATTATTCTTTTTCTTTAGTTTAGTATGGAGATATTTAAGTCTATTGCTATATAAGTGCTTTTAGTAGATATTATAATTATTCTTAGGGCCAGCTAGATTACCTTCTATTAGCGCTTTATCCCTACTATTTATGCTATTTCTTTAGCTGTTATTACTATTATTATAATTATCTATAGTATTTATATTACTTAAGTTAAGTTTAGAATTGAGTTTAGGCTTAATATTGGATTTAAGCTTGGGGTTAAGCTCCGAGATAAAACCCTGGACAGGCTTTCCCCTAACTAGGACCACACGGTATCGAACACCGCGCGGAATGACCGGGATCTCATTTTGCCTCACCAGAAATTTGCCGGATTCTGTCTGGATATTGAGAGCTCCAGATTGCGGGACGATAAGGGCATCACCATCCACGCTCGAGAAAGCCGTCTGAAGCGGCATGTCCTTGTCGGGATGGAAGAGCCATATACTTGTGCCAGTTTTATTCAAAGGCTTTCCCGAGGAACCAAGCAAATGTTGCACAGTCCAGTCGCCCTTTTCCAAGGTGAAAGTGGGCCAAATATACGAATTCGGGGAAAAGCTGTTGGGCTCTGGGGGGTTGGCCCACTCATACTCATGCTTATACGGCTCGTATGTTCCCTGGCCATAGGAGGGGCGAACACGGTAGAGATAGGCGTATAGGTTCGCGCTCCGTGGCTCAGCTGTAAAGGCGGCCGCAGAGATCTTTTCGGTTCGAAGTCCATAAGGGGGTTGCTGAGGATGGTTGTTCACCTCGGGCACAGCACCAGGAATTGCTTCAGAACTGTAAACATACTGTGATGAATAATGGCCCGGATGCAGAAATCCTTTCACATGATTCTTCCCGAATCCAGCTAGATACTTGTCCTTTTCCCTAATGCTGAACTTTGTAATGAAAGGGAATGGCGACAAATAAAGGAATCGATTGACACTATAGCTTCTTGTGTCTTTTAGAGCTAGGTAATTGCAACGAGTAAGATATACTAGTGCTGAGAGGATTGAGGTTTGAATATTTCGTTTTTGCGACGGGTGATTTATATACTGGCAAGGCTAATGCCAAGTACTCAGTGGGGGACGGGGCAATTATACGGGCGTGCGGCGGTGAAATTACATGTCGGTTCCGCTGGGGCGGGCGGAGGCGGGCGGACAAACTATCAACAGTCCGCCTGCACGTCCCCAAGGCCCAATACATTGCAATATAATATGTCAGCACAGGTTGGAAATGCTTGAAGTAGATCCATAATCTTGGTCAGCTTTCCAAGGAGCCGCGTTTTCTTTTTCCGTGGCTCATTCCGTCTAGATCCTGAATATAAAGTCGTGTTTGATGCCCATTCGCACCAGATATTTACATTTCCCCTACCCTACATATCGTACAACCATTATTTATTCCAGCTACTTTTCGTTGAGCAGAGTCAGACAGAACAATTTAGGTGTGACACCTAATGACTAAACCAAGATCCTTAACCGAGCCTCTCTTGAATGGCCCTTTCCTCGATGGGCTTTCGTGGGACTAAACTATCAAACCCCGTCTTACAGCGGTATTACCGACAAGGAAGGCAGATTCTCGTTCAGGACGGGAGAATACGTGACGTTCTCGATCAAGAACCTCACCATAGGCACCGCGGCTGGGGCTCCTTCACTGACGTTGGCGAGCTTGGTCTACGATGCTAACCACGGCTCTAAGGCAACAATCCCGGACATCACAGAACCAAGTACGATCAATCGTGCTCGATTTCTCCAGAGCCTCAGCCAGGAAGCAGACCTGCGAAACGGGGTCCCGATAGATGATTCTATACGCAAAGTCATGAATGCAGACGTGGGCAAGGTCTCGTTCACATTTGCCATCGACGCTTTCGAGCAGGTAGTATCACCACTTTTTCGCCAGCTCGGTTATCGCCTCCGAGGGGCTGCAGAGGCACGGAATCACCTGCGGCGTGGTGTACAGGGGATCAAGCTGCTACGTGATGTCCGTCTCCTCTCCGCGACGGCACCTTTGCGGGAGCAGACGTCTTTTACCCCCCTGACGCTGGGGTTGGAAAGAAGAAATACCCCGCCCTGGTGAGGATGAGCGTCTATGGCAGAGCCTTCAGGATTGGGTCCAGGATCACTCAGGCAGACTATGATGCTAGCGAGGAGCGAGAAGCAGAGTGGTTCGAGAAGAGCCGCGACGATATTAATGTCTATTTCCGTCACTCAGAGGCTGCCGTCAGCGCCAAATCCACCACTTGGGTTCCGCGAAGCTATGCCCTTGTCCGAGTTGATGGTCGTGGTGTTGGCCGCACCTCGGGCAAGCTAGAGCCCTTCTCTCACCAGGAGGCCCGAGACTTCTATGATGCTATCCAATGGACAGCGGAGCAGCCATGGTGTGACGGCAACGTTGGTATCTACGGTGCCTCATACAATGCAACCATACAATGGAATGTGGCAGCGCTGAACCCACCAGCTCTCAAGGCCATTGCCCCCCTCTAGCATCAGATGCTGATGCTTATCGAGAGCTGGCATATCCCGGCGGCGTTTTACTCGAGAAATACCGGAAATGGTGGTTCTCATATACAGTCGATGGATCGAAGAACTCAGACTCGGAACCTGTGGACTTTCTCGGGGGCCTCCTCGATCATCCATATGACGACGAGCACTATCATGGGGCGGCTAACCTGTCTACAGAATTTTCCAAGATCCGCATTCCGATCCTCACATCTGTAAGTCAAACCAGGTGGATCCATGGTCGTGCTGGGTTCGAGACATTTTCTCAGTTGCCCTCCTCTTCAAAGCAACTTCTCGTTTGGGATGCCACCTACGTCCCTTACATGTACGGAGATTCCGCCAAGGACATTGAGGACTTCTTCGACAGGCACCTAAAAGGGAAGAAAGTGGCGTCAGAGCCAGTCCCGGTGCGCTTGGTTCATCGCACAGGTGACGGGAAATTCGAGTGGCGTGAGGCGGCAGACTGACCTATTCCTGGAACCGAGTATCGTGAGCTTTTCTTGCAGCAGCTACAGAAGCCAAGTTATCGGTCGAGTGATGTCCGACAAGCCACAGGCAGAGCACGTCGCCGAGTACTCAGCCGATGTAACAGACTCCTCTAAGGAGCTGCCATCTGCGATATTCGAGTCGGAACCTCTGTCGGAGAAGCTTGACTTGGCGGGCCATTTCCGGGCCACACTTTGGGTGTCGTCCTCTTCCTCCGATGCCGATATCTATATTGCAACCCGTGTTATGGACGGCGACCGCGAGGTGCTATCAACCGAGTGTTTACTACACTAGTCCCCGCACCTAGGCCACCTGCACGTGCCAAGAGACGGGCCCTGTTTTGGTCCCCCCCTCCATCAGCGAGCGCGCGTCTAATTTCAGTACCCTGCATACCCTTTGCGTTTCCTGTTGCTGCTTCGAATAAATCTGTCGTTTGCCGCTCAGGGTCGGCCTGCGCAAACCGTCATGGCTTACTCTGACTATAAATGGCAGCAGTGGTCCGCTCTGGATGATCTTGGACTCCCACTTGTTTACCTTGCTCTTCAGCCCTCACGCTTTCCGTCTCTCGCGGCCGTCGTTAATCGCCAGCCTGCCCACGTCCTTCATCCTCGCTGAATGTCTACCAGCTCCATGGCCACAGTTGCGACTGCCACCAGAGGTGGTCTCCACGAGAACCATGCATCTTTCCTTCAGTGCTTCCATGCCCGGCAAGCACAGAACCGAGCCGCGAGGCAGCAACCCACACTCCGTTGAAGAACACGCAGCTCACCGTGCGCAGCTGGGCATTGTATGCTTCATCAAACCCAAATACTCCAACCAAATAAAGATCAACATCAGCGGCATCTTTAATAAATAGAAGCAGTATGCGAAGCTATCTATCCCTATAACTCCCTCTACAATATCTTTATTTGCTGACTCTAGCCGCATAGGTACTGTGCCGACATAGAGGTTAGCAATTAAAAAGCGACAATTAAGAACCTTAACTGCAGAATAGCACAAGACTTTCTACTCTATATCTATAAATGCTACATAATTACATTATGGGGCAGCAGCTATATACTACAGTAAATAGCCAGTATATCGACCAGAATAACACCAAAGAGGTATATAAGGTGTATTAAGGAGTCCTGACTAGCATGTTGGTCCTGCCTAGTATGAGCTCTACTAAAACGCAGCAGTATTATCGCAGTAAGTATACTTATCTGCCGCTTTAGACACTGCGCGCCGAATATTAACGGCAAGCTAGTACTTAATATTAATAACTTACATATTATCCTGATATTTAATATTGTATATAATATAAGTATCTTCCCTGGCAAATAGCATTATATTAGTCTAGCTAGTTGCTACTAGCTCCTATACTATATAGGTATATAGCTAGCTAAACTTATAGATAGTAAGTAGTAAAAGCTAAAGCATAGTTCTATTTAAGAGCTTTTTAGCTATAATGCTATATTATTATCTTTTTCTAGCAGCATAAATAATAGGACGCTTTAGTAGATTAATATTTTAAGCTGCTTTATAGCCTTCTCTCCTAGGAGAATATAAGATATAGGTATCTTAAGGCCCTTTACTATAAGGATATTATAATAATAATTATTTAATACCTAATTACTAGATAATATATGCCAGCTATAGCTATTAAGTTTATACATTATAAGGATACTAATAATATGCCTAAGCTATATATTTATTATCTCTTTTGCCCTAAATAGTAATTATTCCTAATATTTAGCTTACTAATAATTCTTATAGTACTATTTTCTACTTTACCTATACTAGAAAGCTTCTATTTGCTATTTCTACTATCCTTGCCCTTACCCTCTACAACTAGGCCTTCGATTTCTAGAGTTTAATTAATGCAGCTATTATATTCACATTAAAGCCGCCGCATTTCAAATACTGCACCCCGCTACAGTAGAAGAAAGAGATATTGCTGACTCCGGTCTTCTGCCGGTACCGTGGCGCAAAGCTCTCTAGTAAGGCCATGCTATACTTTAAGCTTAGAGATAACATTGGCCAATAGAGCTCGACTCGGGAAACGAGAAAAAATGGACACCTCGGTTTGCTAGGAGAGGCGCCGGGAATGCTGCTAATAGTACGTATCCATGCGTCCCCACATCGAAGTGGACTCGAGTCTCGACTCGCCGTCACTCCGCCACTCTGACACTATGCTAACCACACTCATTCATAAGAGACGCACCTGACTCGGTCCGCGACTAGATAATGCGCCAAGACCCTCGGTTCATGACCTTCCAAAGCGCCTACCTGAATGAGAACGCTAACTTCGACCTCTAGAATGCCTTCCTGGAAGAGGAGAAGGAAAGCTAGCTATTCTGGTTATTTGCTTATGTTAGCCTTACGCGTAATCCTCAAGCCATGGCGGATATAGTGCTTAATAAAGTCTAGGCAATTTTGGCGCCTGACCTAGAGATTGTCGAGCTTAAAGAGCAGTATATAGCTTAAGTAGGGCAAGTACTATATTAATAGTTATAAGTATAAGAATTAAATCTGGAAGCTTACTAATGAAATTTGCGTAAAGTAGATATAGCATGTTAAGCAAGTTATTAAAGAATACTATAAGGACTACTTTTATTACTATCTTACCTAGGATAATAAATAGCAGGCATGAGCGGAGGAGGAGGAGTATGAGGACCCTATTATTAATATTACTGTGCCGGAATGCGAGAAGCTGATAGAGATCCTCTATTACTAGCCCGACGACTTGACCGAAGACTAGATCGTCTAATGAAGGATTAAGTCCATCGATCTCATAGTGGCTCTCTGCAGTAAAAGAGAGACAGTCAAGTGCTCCCATGCTTGATAGAGCGCTAAAGCCTGCCTGTCTATAAAGACTAAGCCTCCTGAAATAGAATACAAAATATTGCCCAGCCCTAATTAATTCCCTCTGCTTCTGCATGCTACATAATGCCCTAATTGTATCGGCAATAAGCAACTCTCGCGAAGAGCATACCTTTATATACTGCCGCCTGACTATTATAAATAACCATTTTAACAACTAGCATCTAGTTAGATGCAAGCAAGATAAGTAAAGCAGTAAGAAGATAGAGTGCAAGTATCCCAAGTATCAAGATCATAATTCCAATATCTTAACTACTTCTAGCACCACATTAAGGAAGTCTATAGTATTATGCTATAGACGTCAGAGCAAGTAAAGCAGAGGCGATAGCGCAAGGTAAGGCGTCGCCAGATGGTCAGGGGAAAGCGTCCACAGTAAGATAGAACATAGAACGCGAGATGCCCCCCCGCAGCCATAGAGCGGCGAAACGGCGACGACAACGTTGACGACAGTATTGAGGTTCTAAGTGTTGAGGTCACCTCCAAACATCGGATGGCGCCTCTGTGACATGTGAAGTACTTACAAACGACCCTGCCACAAAAGACGCCGCTGGGACCCCATCCCACCACCAAAAACATGTCACTCCGTGTCTGGGTCGGTCCAGGCGCTTCCAGGGAGAGCCATCCTGGCTAGCGCAGCCACCTCAAGCCCTTCTGTGGGCGCCACGTCCTATCCAGAGGAACTCAGATAGACAAACTGCATGACTGAATTATGACCAAATTGTTGAAAAGCTAAATGCAACGCTGATACTATCCGCGATGCGTATATTTCCTCCTTGTGCTGACAACAACAACATTACATCTGATATTTCGACAGCGGCGACAGTACGAAGCCTAAAAGGGAATCCGATCCGACAGAAGCCTACATTCCTCCCTTGGAAACCGTTCTTTTTTAGAACTCTTTAGTTTAAAGCCAGGAATCAAGTATGGCCACCAACGAACAACCACCTTTCATGGAGACAAACTTGGGCGTTGTCAGTGTTATCGGGCTCAACAATATTTGTGTAGGCCTTATCGTCGCTGGCATTGTGGGCAAGGTCTCGTTCGTCCTCCTAGTGCCGATTATCACCTCCGTTGGGTGTACTCTGGGCAGTGGTTTATGTTACTACGCCTGGGGTTCCGACTACCCGGTGGTAAACAGGGCGGTCGCTGCTGTGTTCTCGGGCGTCGCATGGATGGTGAGTACGGTGTACCATTGAATGCCCCTCTTCATAGGCGCTTGAACGTCCCTCTCTTCGTCTCAAGCTGGCTATACTACATTCGACTAATGCGGTGGTCTCCTCGGCCTGCTCTAACAGATTCAAGAAGCTGGACTCCCCTTCTACGGCTATGGGATCTTGGTCCCTATCCTCTGCGGCATCGAGCGTATAATCTTCTTAACGATCTTCTGGGGGCTTATGGTCGTCATCCTGTTCTGCCGCCTTGCAGTAGTCACGCTGGACACGCGCTACATCCTTAGAAACGACCCCTCACCAGTCACCCTGGCCCTGCATTCAACCCTCACTAACCGCCTGCACTTCGCCTACTTCCCGCCCATCGCGATGGCCGAAATCCTGAGCGCCGTGTTCTTGCTAATGAAGTTCCGCAGGACGCTCCGGGCGTCGAAGTCGGGCGGGCTAGGAGGCGGCAAGCTGTACCGCTACCTCATGCGCAGCACCGAGATACGCGTCGCCTCGCTAGCGATTATTGGCATCACGCGCTCTATAACCTTCTCTTTCCGCCTGACGGTAGGCCCATATAGGGCAGTCACCCAGATTGACTTTTTTATGTACATTCTGGAAAGTTTGTACCCAATCATCATGTTGTGCGTCTGCCCCTCTTATTTCGACACTCTTAACGTTTTATAAATGGCCTAAACCCCCTAACAGCCGACATTATCCCAATAGCATCGACATCCTCGCCTCGCGCCTGATCTTCACCGACGAGAATAGCATGAGAAACAACAACATATTGTCAACATGAGCCCTATAACCAAGCACTACGACGACATCGACAGTTTTGCTACACCGCACGTCCAGCGCAGTGTCGTTGTGTCGGGTTGGGAAAAATAGCTAAATAGCTGACTTGTCTCTGGTGTACTATTCCTCAAGGCTAGTATGCCGATTAAGCGGCTGCTGCTGGTGCTGCTGCTTGACCTTGTGGGCGAGAGCGGTAATGTGTCTAGAACTGGCTGAGCTGCGTAGTAGTTGTTGTTGTCTATTCTAAAAGTTATGTCTATGCTAAAAATTGCGCTAAGGCTTAAAATAGAATAGCTTTACTGAAATTCTATAAAGCCTCTTTCTGGCCCTTCTTGTATTTATTTTCTCCTTTAAGGCAAATAACTTCCTTAATATATCTTATAATTTATTTAATTTATATTTAAATAGCTTCTTATAGAAGCTTTTTTTAAGCAGCTACTTAATTAATTATTATAGCTACCTAGCTTTTAAAGGCGCCTTTTCTTATAGTTTTTACTTTATTTTCTTTCTTTATTATTATTTTATAGCTAATAA
>JAADJG010001057.1:0-14599 GCA_012932025.1 Fusarium austroafricanum | reverse complement strand
CAACCCCCCCAACCCATCCAACACCCCAAGACCCTCCGCACGTTCTTCTCCTCGCCTCCTCCTCCGGCCACCTCTCAACCCTCATCCCCCTCCCGGAAACAACATACCGTCGTCTCCTCTCCGTAACAAACCAGCTGCTCCCCGCACTTACACCGCACGGCGGTCTTAACGCCAAAGCGCATAGACTACCAGACGGTACGCGACCCGTTGGTGTAGAAGCAGCTGGTGGGAGAACGATTGTGGACGGTGCTGTGTTGTCGAGGTGGGCTGAGCTAGGTGCTGCGAAGAGAGCGGAGATTGCAGGCAAGGGTGGATATGATGGTATTGGGGAGTTGAGGGAGGAACTTGAGGGTGTGTTGGGATGGAGTGGATTGGCGTATTTCTAGAAGTTGTCTAGGACGATAGTTAAGAGTGGCATTTCATCATATATATACATAGCTTGGGCATAGTCGCTTTCGAGGGATCTGAAGGCCTCATACGGTTAATAAACTGGACATTTTCTTGCAGCAGTCGTGATTCATTATCCATTGAAGTCCAATAGTTGCGTCAAGTTCAAGGAGTGATATAACAACACCGTATATACATATTTAACCTTGTCTACAAGCAGAAGCGACAAACAATTGAACTGAAAGACTTTTCTTTTTCCGAGTCTGTTTCCATCATAAATCTGAACAGGCTGTATCCGAATATATATCCTGTAGCGCCCATCCCATCAAGTCTTGACTGATCTTATACGTCATCGTTTCCAGTAGCAAGAGTAAGAAACCTTGTCCTATACATATATCCCAAAAAGCACACAACGCCAACGCCCAATATAAACAAAACACACGCAGTATAGCAATTGTCTGGTATTTACTAGACCTCTGCCTTCCTGCGTCGGATGCTGCCGAAACGCTTGCGCAGACCATCACTCAGACGATGACGGCCTGTAGAGTTGTTGCGGCGGATGTCACTACCGTTGGAGAATTCGGGAGTTGTTCGTGGATCCTCGCTGTAGCTTCGGTTGTGGCTGAAAGGTGGACGTTTGCTACCTCTCATGTTTGAGGACAGTTCGTATTCGGCAGGTTCACCGCGGCGAATGCGCTTTTGTTCCTTGAGGTCCTTCTCATAGGTGTAAGAGGGCTCTCCCTTGCCCTTGAGGTCATCGGGATGGTATTGCTATCAATGGTCAGCAGATATTCAATGGTTGCATTTAATGAATCACTTACAATGCCCTCATAACGCTTATATGCGCCACCGACAGCGTCAGGCTCTCGCATGAGATCAGCACCCTCCTCATAGTCTATGATGTTGCCACTAATGTCCCGCTCGCCGCTAGGGATCATAGCAGTACCTTGGAGCGGCATATTCCTCAGAAGAGAATCTTGGATGTTCTCTCTGGGGGTAGCACGAAGAGCTTCTCGGTTGGATTCTTCAACAGCAGCAACGGGCGAATACATCTTGTTGCGGTTGCGGCTTGCGAGAGTGGCGTCATAAGGACCGCCGTGATGGTATGTTCCACCAATCGTATCCAAAGCATCAATTGTGTCTGTCATAGGCAATTGCTTGCGTCGCAGATGGGGAGAGCGATCAGCTGCGCGAGCCTCCTTTCTAAGGATGTCAAGAGGACGGTGAGACATGTCGCCGGGATATCGTTGAATCAATGAGCGTGGGCGGGAAACTCCACAATTGCTAGTGCTGAAGCTACGGTTGTGCTGAACTTGAGGTCGGTTGCGCGGAGGAGGAACCCGAGCACTAGCTGAACGGTTTACGTTTACTGCGGAGCCGGGTGGATCACGGCGTGTCTGAGATGGACCTGGAGGAGAATCCGGGGGAGACACAGAAATTGAAGGAGCTGAAGATTGACGGCGTGATTCTGCAGCGTCTGAGAACGGGTTCGAAGGGTGAAAGCTATCGCGGGTTGGGCTGGCAGAAGTTGGCGGAGTAGGATAACTGTCTTGGCGAGGGCTGGGGCTCGATTTTTGCTTGGGTCTGTTCTCGGGAGAACGGTCTCTGTTTGAGTTTGAGTTTGAACTTGAGCTTTCCAGAGAGATGTTACGAAGTTGAGCAGCGAGGTTGTGAGATGCGCCAATACCGGTGTCTTGGTTTGGTTCAATATCGTTCAATGGATCAAGAATGTAAGCCTTGGCCTATTTAATCAAGTTAGAAGGTTTTTAATGAAGAATGATTCAGATAAAGTGAATGCGCGAGGTGTCGTGGTTTTGTAAGTGGCCTGTCTTTTAGATGAACGTCATAAGGCTTGCGTGGACAGCGGGCTGTGGTGCAACTAGACGGGAATAAAGTTGCTTGGTTGGCGACTTGGCAAACACCAAGAAAGCAGCCAAGCAAACGTCAATATTCGATACATAGAAAGGGATCGACACTGACGCAACCACAAGCACAGCAGCGATAAAGGGTCCGTCCTGCTCGGCCCTGAAGTTTTTCCATCATAGGTACCTGTCCTGTAGGTAGGGATGCTGGGATGACGTTGGGCAGAAGCGCACAGAATGCGACAGGCCCTGGCTGATCCTGACCAAGGAAATAGAATGGAAAAGACTGGGCCATGATGTGCATTGACAACCACGAGCTACTAGCTCAGGTAAGGGTCCAAAACTTACCCATTGCTTGTCGCTTGATTCCTTCATCGTGGCGACTGGACCTAGAAGGTAGAAATGGTTCTGGGGTGTTGTTGAGTCGCCTGCGAAAGGGACGTCGGGGTCGTGTGGGCGATGGTCAAGGGTCTAGTCGAGGTGATGGTGATCGCGATAGTGGAAGAAACGTTGCGATTACGGTTTTCGAGCAATTCGTAATTGAAGTTGATGGTCGCTGAATGTCTTTTCTTATTTGTTCAAACAATCCAATCCGGCTTTATTTGGTTGTTGTCGTGATCAATTCGTTTGTTAGTGCGACAGCCTTAAAGTGACTGATTGAGTTGAGTGACTGGGCTGTGGTCTGGTGTAAGAGAAGTTGGGGAGAAGTGACAGGGACAGGGACAAAACAAGGTGGGAGGAGATGCAACCATTTATCAATAATGGAAGGCAAGGCACAGCAGGCACAGCAAAGCAAAGCACACAGCCTAAAAGAATCTGAAAGAAAGGAGCTCTCTTTTTGCTTAGCTACCAAGAGGTGCAGGTACGGCAGGGCAGGGCAGGTACAAGGTGGGCGAGGCAAGGTGAGGTAGGGTTGTATGTAGATCTTCGCGCTGGAGCGGTCTCGTCCCCTCCATCCCCATCCATCATGCGCCCATTCACAGTGCCATGGCGCTCAGCGGGGGGGCACTTCCCGTCCCTCGTGACAGTGTCAGAGAGAACACATCCACGCCATTCACAGTCCAGCCGCTCCATCCGCTTCTGGTCCCACGCTATTGACGCCTTGTTCTAACGGATCAGGGACTTTTCCAGGTTGCCGGTTCATGTTCCTTTCCATCTTGGGCAGGGCTTCGTCAAGGGGGGCCCAAACAAGGGACTGTCACTCACACTCCCTCCAAGTCCCAGTCGCAGTCACAGTCACACCAAGCTTTTCTTTTTTCAGGTCCCGCATGCCAACGTCAATGTCATTGTCAATCAGCCAGTCCCTCGGTCGATCGGCTCGACTCAACTCGACTCTCCCAATCGCGGCACACTCGGAAGACAATGGTTCAAGACGACGTCAGCTACACGAGCTTTTGGATCCTCAACGCGCGTCCATTAAAAAAACGAAAACGAAGAATAAACTAGACTGCGGTGAAGTGGAGGTATAGCATGAACATTTCTAAATGAATGCCAGCTGTCGAACAATCAGTACAAGGGAACCTCGCCATTAATGATCACCTGATGCGTCAGCCAGGTCTCTGCTGCTGGTCTCTGCATGGTAACCTTGTAGGAAAGGGTCTTCTCGCCTAACTGCTCGCTACTGCTTGTAGGGACCTTTTAGACCGGCAGTGATTAATGCTCCCGTCTCCAATGGAACGGCTTAGGTCCCGTTGTGTTTCAAAAGGCTAGATAGGTAACGCTCCGAGGACGGACGACAGCTGGCGGACGGACCCCAAGCCCAGTGGAGTCGCAGAGCCATCCAGACGACTCAGATATCACAGACCGCTTCATTTATGCAAGCTTGCATTGATGGGATTAATGAGTTCCATAATTAACATAAAGTAAAAGCCGAAGCTTTGACGATGCTTATTACAGAGCTTATTAAGATGTCGTGCTGCGTATCAGTTTATGAGAAACACAGTCCGCACGTCAGTAGGATTCCGGGTTCTGGCACTGCACCCTCTCAGCCTCCTAGCTTCAAATATTTTTAGATAATAAGCTATGCTTTTTCCATTAATCACCGCTGTCCCGGATCGACCGATATCTAGATGCCACAGCCAAACTTAATGCTGGTCTACCCACGCAGCCACCCAACTGACGCATCTTATCAGCCATGACGTCCATGTTGCTACCTATGTCGATGCTCGATCAGCAGCAAACGTAGATGCAGTCTCAGATACCCAGCTGGGCAGTGGATCTCGCCGTTGCAGCCATTGCCAAAATGAACCAGGCACAGAAGAGGCATTTATGAGCAAACATTATGGATATTGTGAGATCACAGCGTTGAATCGAAACGGGTCTCAAGTCAAGGTGAAGACGCCATTAACCCCAACCTCGTCACTGATTGACATTCACCGCCCCACTCACCGGGAATAATTGCCGCGTGCGTGAGCAGCAAGGAAGCTCAAACACACTTTATCTTACAGTACCTACCTACCTACCTTAGACAAGAACCACAAGGCAACGTAAGGCCGTTTATCCGCTCCGATTTTCAGATTGGAGAGAGATAAACGAAACACCAAGAAAAATACGTCTGTATGACGTACCAGTACCTACATGCAAACCCGATACACGGATTAACGGGCTGAATCAATGGCCCTCGTCGACTATTCCGACTCAGAGTCCGACGACACCTCCGGTTCCGAATCCCACCATGTCAAACGCCGTAAAGGAGCTGACGGCATCGCGGCCCACTCCTCCCGGAACAATGACGGAGTGACCAAAGATGCTGATGTAAATGCTTCATCTATGCCACCGCTGCCAGACACTTTCCATGATCTATATGCTTCAACTGTTCGACAGAGTGTTGTTGATGACCCAAGTCTGCACCAAGGACGGAAGCGTCAAGTTCCTCATGTAGTTGGCAACTGGCCTAGTCATATTTATACCGAGTGTGAGTTATCAGTTCAATCTGAATCCATGCAGAGCTGACCTGTCTCAGGGCATCCCACGACCACACAACATGGCCTGTTGACGACCCTTATGGCTGACATCGAGAAGGAAGTGTCAAGTGAAATCAAGCTTCATAACTTCCTGACCAGCGAACTGGGGTCACCTCTCCCCCTTCATATCAGTCTATCTCGGCCATTGTCTCTCACTACAGGCAACAAAGATGAATTCTTGGATAGAATAACAGAAACCTTCAACAACAGTGGCGTCACTCCCTTTGTGGTCCGGCCCCAGGGACTCGCATGGTACAGATCACCAGATTCTGATCGTACATTCCTCATCCTTCGTGTCGCAAGCGGTCCCGGTCATGAACTTGACTGCAAAAAGGCAGTAAGGCCTTTGAACCCAGAGCTCACGACCTTATTGACCAAGAGCAACACAGTCGCAACGCATTTTGGCCAACCACCGTTGTATCAGGCCAAACCCAGCGCCGACACCAAGGAGCCAGTAGGAAGTGCGTTCCATATATCCATTGGCTGGACATTTCATATACCAGTGGATGAGATATCCCTCAAGACGCTGCACTTGTTCAGACAGAGCAAATTTGATGATATACGGAAATGGGAGATTAGCGTTGCGGGTATCAAGGTCAAGATTGGAAACGCTGTGAATCATGTCGCCCTGAAGCCGACTGGTCGAAGTGGTACATCTTCAAAATCCTCGTCTTTCCTAAAGTCATGACAAAGGGGCCTCTGTGTCATTTTCTGCAGCTTACAAACGTCGTGTGTATGATACCTGGAGAGAACAAACAGAAGTCGACGTCAGAACAAACGGAGTCATACAAAACCAGCCGATGTGCCTAAGTGAAATGGGCGGATTGTCTCGGTTCGGCTATTCTTCCAGAAGTTTGGGATCAGCAAGTTTCGGGTTGCTACAGGTAACCGCTCGAAACTATAAGCTTCACAGATCCAATGAATGTGAGAGCGGGATGCAACTCGGATGTCTACGGACTCGAAACAGGGACAGCTCAAAACAACGTCGGATGTCCGGAGAATATGCAGCACAATGTGACATCGTGCATATCCATTACGTGACATTGGCTGTTGAAAGGAAAGGGAGGATCGGGAGCTGAGAAGAGGGTACACTAGCTGAGTATCGTGGAATGTGCCATGATGCCATTATTGCAGTATGATATGAGCGTGCGTTGGCTTCAACACTGGACATGGGAACCGCAGGGATGGAATAGGACATGTGTGGGTGCCACCTGCATGATATTAAACGGCTTTTCAGCTCAGCATGAATGAAATTAATACCAGTTTGAACTATTATGCTACCATGGTTGGCTATTATACGCTTTAGTCTACTGCACTATTGAATGTGAATAGCTTCATTTGATCAACAAACCAGCGAGGAATTGAATGGAAGTATCTACGCACGGGCCTCGTTCTAGGGCGTGATTGAGGCCAACGGCCATGGAAAAGTCCCGGAAACGAGAGATGGCCTATTGTGAGGCCCAAGTTCCAACGGCCGTACATAGGTCCCTGGAAGGACCCCTGTCAATGAGATTGGAGTAATAAATCTGTCGATCATCTCACATTGGAGGGGTAGATTTGATTTGATGTGCAAAGACGATGGAGGACATGAGGGTTTCAAGTAAACAAAAGCTATGACTGGTTATCTCAGGCAGAGATGAGAGACATGGCGGAGGCTATGCTTAGACAGTTGCCAGTTGAGGAGAAACAACATGATTAGACAGAAGCCACGGATGGCCTAATTTGGTAGCATGCTTGAAGTCAAGGCCAAGAAAGATAATTTTACTCGTGAAGGGATCACAGAAGAGGGGGATTATTTGGTGTTGCTTGGGAGGTGAAATCGTTTGTTTACTTTGTCAAGCCACCCAACCCCACCCCGCTTCACACTGACCACTGACTGCCACTGAAGAGGCACACCCACCAAGCCAAAGCAAGGTTCCTTCCCGCCTCTGAACGCCGTTGGTGCTATCCCATGCCATAAGTTATCAGCCATTGCCTGCCTTTTCAGGTTCACGCACGCTCTCAACACCATCACCAAAATCTTTCTCTTATTTTCTCCCCTCTTCACTACTCTTCCTCCTCTCTCTCCTCTTTCCTCTCAAACTCTTCTCTTCACTTCTACCCGCAAGGATTTACTGATTCATTCCATCTCGGTGATCTCTACTCAAGAGACATCTTGATTTTCTCAACGGTTCTTTTGCATTCACCAAAACTTTGTGCCCCCAAAGAACAACCTCAACATCAACTACTCTCAACGCTCAAATCGCCTGTTTTTCAGCGACCAAGGCCTAAACGGGTTCCCGAAAACCCCCCCGTCTCCATCCAAGTTCTACCCCGGGAAATCTTTGACCGCCTCCGAAACCCAGCCTCGCCGCTGCAAGATTTCCTGCCGATCTCGCGTGACATTTCAAACCATTCACAGATCCAGATCTTTTTCCCAGCCTCGCCTCGTCGAACCGCAGCAACAAAAGCAAAACAACTCCGGCAGTCACCTCGCAACCCATTGGACACTCGCTGTAACGACGGACTCTGTTTTGACCCGCCCTCACCAATCGATCGGCCGAGCTGTTGTGCCCCTCCCCGCACCCTCGACATTTCGAGCTCCCCCTCATCAACACCTCCATAAACAACAACCACGTCAAAATGCCTTTCGACATCGATACCGCGCGCCGAAATAAGACGCCTCGACCTCTGTCAGACTCGGAGCGCGCCCGCGTAGAAGAGTTCATCGACTCGATCCACTACTCTGCCCGATACTCGGATAGCGAATATGAATACCGCCATGTTCAGCTCCCCAAAGCCATGCTCAAGGCTATTCCCAAAGACTACCACGACACCTCCAAGGGTACCCTCAAGCTCTTGTGGGAGGAGGAATGGCGAGCCCTTGGCATTACTCAGGTATGACATGACGCCCTTGCCAACATGTGCCTCCATCCGGCAACAACAGTGGAAACATCCAGAGCTAACGGTAGTGAAGAGTCTAGGATGGGAACACTATGAAGTCCACGAGCCAGAACCACACATTCTTCTGTTCAAGTATGTTGTCGCGGTTGTGGGATTAAATTCTCCGTGCCGTGTCTCTGATGGCTAACATGAATTAGGCGACCACTCAACTTCCAACCCCCTCAGTAATCGGCTAGACGCACGACTCAGATTTCCCCTCAATGTACCATACATATTTACTGCACAGCACAGCGCCCTCTTGTCGGTGCCATACTTGAAGCTGACTGACGGATGCTCCGCGTCGTCTCACGATTTTACGGTCTGCATTACCTACACTACACGTTGAGATATAAAGAGAAGAGAAGAGATGCAATAAGAGACTTAATTGGTTCAACACGTTCGCAACGTCCCGCCCCATTCAGTGCTCGGTGGCCCGCCCTGCTTGGCCTTGTTGTGCCCATAAAGGGAGGCAATTTACCAGTCTCTTGGGTCGATGTCTAGAATGTGACGCATAGACTCTGGAGTGGGTGATTGTCCGAGCGCCAGGGCGAACGGAGGAGATTGCAAGCAAGACAGACAGAGTGGATGGATGGCCATGCATGGATGATGGAGTCGGTCGCAATATAGATCCGCCATGCCGTAACGACCAAGACATGGCATGGGAACGTTATGATACGGAGTTGGATCTGGAACGGTCCGGAAACGCGTCGCGTCGGTGTTTGGTCTGGTTGGGCATTTCGACAAGTGTTTGCTGGTTTTTATAACGTGTTTATTTGTTGAATGTCTCTGATTTGGGGCTACTTTTTGGGGAGGATCAGCAGTGATACCCTTTGCCAAGCGTATGATGGGACAGTGGACTTTGTGATGGAGGCATGGTATCGAGGGATGAGTATAGGAGAGATAGTGTGCAGAATTACATGGAGATGATGATACAGCATCGCATAATAATAAGTAAACAAACGATGGATTTGAACATGACTGGTTTGTGAATGGCCTCATTGTTACATTGTGGCTTACCCGTGAATCATTGTAGACGATGGCTGATTCCAGAGCCATGGTTGCGATGAGCCACAATTATGAAACAAGGGAGAATGTTAACTAAGGGATTTGAGTGGATGGGATAATTGGGGAATGCTGAGGTTTGACTGCCACTCTGTACTTATCCCATACTCTGTATCCGTAATGTAAGTCGGTAATGGAAGTATTGAAAATGCAGTGGATCTCGTATGACGAGAGGTCAAGCCATTGCCCATTCTGGAACTCGGTAGATCGTCTGATGTTGGTCCAAATTGGGCATAATGCTTTCAAATCAGCTCAGATGATTTGCTTGGTAATTGGTGGTTTTGGACACATTTCACTTACACCGTTACACTAGAGGATCATGCTTCATTGATGTAGAATTGTAGATTCATAGACAACGAGGTATATTGAGTATTGTCTATTACAATAACTTGGCCAATTCTCTCAATTGACTAGAACAGGACAAGAAAATTTGTTCTTAGTTGTGAGCCAGAGTTAAGAGAGGCGATTGGATAGAGACTTCTAGATCAATTCTACGACTTCGCCTCACGGAACTCGGGGGTCTTAAGTACCGTACAGTAAGTACATCTTCAGCCAGCGTGGCATCTTTCAATATTCTTTCGTACGTGGCTTGTCATCTCACACGAGCAAGTTATTTATAACTCATCCTCTACCATTCTTTAATGGACCCAATGGCCCTACTAGCCCACGGTATTTCATGCTCATTCATTGTTTGAGTTCATCCTTTGTAACGTCCCTTGTCTGGCGTCTTGTCTTTGAACTACCTTACGGGCAGTACAAATCTGCCGTTCGAGCCTTGCCTAACACGGTATAGTGTCCATCCCGTCGCTGCTCGCCGAAGCCGTCAACCCACTTTATCTGGGCTTACCTTCATACGTCGCTTCTTCTTTCGTTAGCCTTACAACTAAACAACATCTTTTGAAGACAAGACGTTTTCTTTTTACTCTTTTACTTTTCTTTTTATCGGTCGCCTTCACTCGCTGGCGATTGTGATATCAAGTCTACCCAATCAAATATCGCTTTCATTTACCTTTACGTTACACACAATCTGAATACTCCCGCGCCACCGTCGCTACACTGTTTCTAGAGCCTTGAGCTTGTCCAACTCCCAACCATGAAGTCTGCAAGCAGACTATTCTATCTCTCCGTGTTTGCCCTCTGGGCTGCACCTGGATCTTGCGAGAGCTCCAATGATGAATGCCATGTAAGTTGAACCACCATCTCACGCCACGGCGCAAATGCTAACATGTCTCTAGATCTCCCCCAAGTCTATCGTGGGCGATGCCTGCGCTTCGTATGCGACCCTCGACAAACTCAACTCCCAGACCAAACCCGCCGTCGACGACCTTACCCACAACACCGATTTCTTCTCCCACTACCGAGTAAACCTATTCCACAAGAAGTGTCCCTTTTGGAACGACGAAAATGGCATGTGTGGAAACATTGGATGCGCTGTTGAGACCTTGGACAACGAAGAAGATATCCCCGAGATCTGGCGTGCACATGCACTTGGTAAGCTCGAGGGTCCTCGTGCTAAGCATCCCGGCAAGAAGGCCCAGCGCCAGCATCCCCAGAAACCTCTTGGAGGTAGCCTCGGCGAGAACGTGGGCGAGAGTTGTGTTTTTGAGTACGACGACGAATGCGACGAGCGAGACTACTGTGTTCCCGAGGACGAGAGCGCAAGCTCAAAGGGCGATTACGTGAGCTTGGTCCGAAACCCCGAACGATTCACTGGATACGCAGGCGATGGCGCCAAACAAGTCTGGGATGCTATCTACCGAGAGAACTGCTTCCAGAAGAGCTCATTCCCTAAATCTGCCGATCTCGGCCAGACCAGCTGGCAGCATGGCCCTGCCGCCCAAGATTTCAAGCAGATTCTCGATGCAGCTGGTCGCCAGGCCCAGCTTGAGAACCGCCGCCAGGAGAACCCCCTTACACCATTTGTCGCAAACACTGGCTTCGAGGTTGACGATGAGTGTCTCGAGAAGCGAGTCTTCTACCGCGTCATGTCAGGAATGCACGCCAGTATCAGCACTCATCTGTGCTGGAACTTCCTTAACCAGACTACTGGCGAATGGAGCCCCAACCTGTCGTGCTACGAACATCGTCTGCACAAATTCCCCGACCGCATTGGAAATGTCTACTTCAACTACGCTCTCATGACCCGCGCCATCGCCAAACTTGGTCCTTATCTCCAGAAGCAAGAATACAAGTTCTGCATGGGTGATGCCTCTGAGGATGCGGCTACGCGCGCAAAGGTCCTTGAAGTTACCGAAAAAGCTGCCAGTGTTCCTCAAATCTTCGATGAGAGCCTTATGTTCGTTAATGGCGAGGGTCCGTCTCTGAAGGAGGACTTCCGCAACCGTTTCCGCAATGTGAGCCGTCTCATGGACTGTGTTGGCTGTGACAAGTGCCGTCTCTGGGGCAAGCTCCAGACCGCTGGCTACGGCACCGCTCTCAAGATTCTTTTCGAGCTTGATAACAATAGCGTTGACGTTCCTCACCTTCAGCGTACTGAGCTTGTCGCTCTTTTCAACACTTACGCCCGTATCAGCAGCTCTCTCCACAACATTGGCGAGTTCCGTCGCATGATAGAGGATCAGGTCCTCGCAGATAAGGAACAGGAGGATGTTACGGAGATGGATAAGAAGAACCACCTCAACAAGAAGCTTGAGGAGGAAGCCGCGGATAATTCTCAGATGGATGAGGCGGTCAGAAATTTTATCGAGCTGAAAAGGAGAGGTCCAAAGGATGATAGCGCAATGGGCCGCATCGCATTCGAATATGCCCAGTTCGTGGGTGCTATTAACATCATAACTCAGGGCTGGATGCGCACCCCCAAAGCACTGTAAGTCTCTATTCCCGCTTGACCTCATACAAAACTAACAAAAAAACAGGTGGAATGTCTTTATTTTCGAACTCCAGCGTTTATACCTGGCCTGGGTTGGTCTTCCCGTTCCTGAACGCTGGTGGAAGATTGGACTTCCAAACCTGGACGTGAACCGAGACGAGCTTTGAACTTTTTACACAAGCGGTTGTTTTTGCTTTTATCTTGTATATACGTATGATAAAACAAGATTCGAGATGGCATTATTTGGCGTTTTATAGGCAGCTGCTTACAAGATAGGCATTTCTGCAGGCGTTTTTATGGAGGTGGCTTTATTTTATAGCGAACAGATTGTATTCATACGATTGTTTCTGAGCATGTGAACGAGTTGTTGATGTGCTTTGTCTCTGTGTTGTCGGCCACTGAGGACAGATATTATTTCGGCGACGCGACCATCCTGTCCGTCTTTGAGCGGCAAGACACATCGCCAGTCCTGACATTCAGAACAATATGCTCTACCTGGCTGTTGGTAGTCGGTAAATTTGAGACACGGCAGAGTTTTCTGTGAACCATTGACTCCTTACATCCAATGGCTGACCAAGTAACTAATGTATCTTACCTATCAAAGCTGATTCAGCTGAAACTAATCAGCCATGACATCCGTGTCCTTGGAATACTTCCTGGCTTTGAAGAACTCAATGTTTGTCTTGCTATTGAGCTATGTGTGGCTTAGTGATGGCTTCTCCCACGGTAGCTCGTGGGGATATGAACTGATTTCGATGTCACAATTAGTTCTAAGATATAATCCATCACCGTCTAGCGGCTGAGTACTTTCTACTTGGGGATTGTTAGATATAGACAAGCTCATATAGGCAAGCATAGCCCTGTTGAAGTATCGTGCCGTGCCGGCCGACGGTGATCTGCACAGGGTGCCTCATTTCAGGGACTGTCTATAGATGTTGAGACAAATCATTCCGACAAAACAGAATGAGCATGCAATGGTATGACAAACTGAATATAGTGGCTTGTTTGTATCATTCTCCATGCCGACAGTTTTTGTTTCACTCAAACCATCTCTGGCAAGTTTTTGTTTCACTCAAACCATCTCTGGCAAGTTTAACTATAAAGGTCAAGACGGTCTCCTCCAGTTGCACTCTAGTTCCTCACCAACTACCCCTCTCACATCTTGACTTCACCATGAAGTTCTCATACGTACTGTCCTTGCTTCCTCTCATCGCCCTAGTTTCATGCCGAACCAAGGAAGAATGAGTCAAGGACTTACAGGATATCACTAAATGGTATGGCCAACTTGTGACTCAGTCTCAACGAAGTGATATCTCACCAGACCATCGTCATTCGGTAGACACGCGCTTTGGCACTATCCTATGAAGAACAGTCCGAGGCTCGTGTTAACCTTGCGAGAGCCAATGGTGACCTTTTCCACGAGGATTTGGTATGGAAGCCAGGCTAGCCAAGGTGCACATACTAATCTGATATTAATAGGGGGGTGGTAAATGCATCGCCATTTCGGATTTCTTTCCCAAGGTCAGGCTACCTAACTTATCCTTGCAGTTTCCTTGGTGCTGAACTACATCTCAGGTTGCCAAAGCAGGCGTCGAGGCTCTGAACGCTCTCCTAGATCCAAAGTTCGCTTGTGATAGCAACAACAGGGCCGCGTTTCGCAGAAAGATGGGCGGAATTCCCCTCGTTTTGCCTAGGGCTCAATCTTTATGGAATGTACGTTGCAGACACTATTTTCGCCTTGGGAAAGTGGATCATCTAACAGATTCACAGCAATATCATGATGAATACTTCAAAGCTTGTGCAAATGAGTCGGGGGCAAAGCTCGTCCTGAACCAGCAATATCAGCCGCTGAAGAAGGCCTTTCAAGAGGCTGTTGACGCCTATAAGGACATTGATGCGTACTGCAAAGATGAGCAGTAGAGGACCGCAACAAAGCAGTACTGGGCAAATGATGAGGTGTTTCATCATCCTGTCATCATGGCAATAGGGGCATAGGATAATGAAGTGAATGGCATTGTCACGGGAACTAAGTGACAAGTGACAAGAGGAGGCTTGTTGGCGTCGTGCCTATTGAGTGCCCTTTCCATTGTCAAAAGTTGAGAGCAAGGGGTTTAACTTTGAGGCCCCCAATCCGGAGGACAGGGATCATTGAGCCGAGATGCAAGGGGCTGATGGTGGATGGTCAAGTTGTAAGATACGAGGGAAAAGAGCTTTCAAGGACAGAGACATGCTACGTAATATATTGAGGCTCAATTGAGGGCAGTTGTATTCATTTCCAGGAACTTGGTTAAAGAATTGAGTCAATTCTGCAAAATATGGTGATGTCTCTTCCGAATGTGATAAGCCAAGGCTGAGTTGCATAATCACATCCAACTGAAAACAAACATGATTCAGAAGTCATCACATCAACGTCAGACCCTGACTCCAACTCCAACCTCGGCCCTGAAACAAAAAAGCAAAATTGTTATTTCAAGGTCCTTTTGCCTACTCCCTCCCTCCCTCTCTTTTCACATGATACTGAAACAAGCGGTGTTGGCGGTTGGTTCACAACCCCATCATCATCACCCACCCAC
>JAADJG010001036.1:0-14408 GCA_012932025.1 Fusarium austroafricanum | reverse complement strand
GTAGCAGTATATACTTCCTATCGATTGCCCTTTCTAGCATCATTAAGCCAGCCACACCTCGATTCTAATATTATGAGATGTCGAAGCAGCAGAACTGCATCCCTCCATTATCAACGTAATTCGACTTGTTGCAGCTAAATCTACCAATTTCTTGATAAATGCTTTTCTTAAATTACTATACTATAATAATAGAATTGAGAGTATCTGCATTGAATTGAAATGCATATTTCTCAAGTTCTGCAGCTGTTTCAGAACCTGTCAAGGCTGTCCTTTCCATAAAACCCCACATAGTCTCGTCCTGAGATTTGTCCCAATCAGGGTTTGCTTGTCCAAAACACAAAATCCAATTCGTTTATACTGCCGATCCTGTAAATGCTTCAGCATTAAGCATCCTCGCTTCGATTCGCCCATTGACAATGATTCCCGTATTGGCGCGCAATAGATTTCATCCCCCTCCTTGAGACTGTCAATTTCCATTTTGCAATCCGGTACGCATGTCGAAACTATCGTGCCATCTTGAATAGTATTGATAGCCCAAGAGCCTTGATAGGCGACAGGCCAGATATCATCTTCAGCAGGTTTGAGGGTTATCGTAGCCCTGATAAGTTTAACTCCTAGTTCAAGCCCACATGCTCCAACCTCGCCGGTCGGGTCGCTCGTCTTTGGTGAACAAATAACGTCGAGAAGAGTGCAAAGGGGCCATGCAGTCGAGTGCTTTCCAGGTATCTCTGTAACCCAAAATTGGGATCCCAAGCCATCTGTGGTATCAAGAGATGCCCAAGACCAAGACGGAGCACCGTACCTCGCAGGCCTATATCCTACTGGATACCTTCAAATTCCCGCCTTATCACAGTTATGCCAAAGGAGATCGCGAAATAAAGATTTCTTCCAAATTCCCGCCAGATAAGTGTCATTTGTTGCTTTTCTATAAATCTGAGCCAGTCCTGAGAGGGCGGGTAATTTATCGTCCGGATTTGACAACTTCCTGGGCGCGTAAGACGCGATGACTGTCGCCCACCACTCAAAAGCCTTTTCTGGTTCTCGCAGATCTAGTCTCGATGCCTGATCCATGGCTACACGGTAGCCAATTGTGTCCCAATCTTTGTATCCGCACTCGCAAGCGCGGGTCTCTCGGCACCTCCAACCAATATCGTATCCGCATAGTGCAAGAGTATTGGAGGAAGAAGGAACTCTTGGAAGGTCCAACCTCGAGTGTCAATCCCATAGGGCAAAAAGGAGTGTGCTAGGTTGGCTGTGGCATATATCGTTACTGCCTTTCCGTTATCATCAGTCGTCTCCAGCGGAAAGCACTTTGCCGGCATACAGGTAGTAAAAATACCGCTATCCATAGAAGTAGAGAGATCAGCAGATATAGTAAATAAGAATCCTTGGTAGATATCTGCCATCGCTGAGTTCCCTTTGGCGAAATCCTCCTTTGTTTCCGTTACTTGGACTTCTGTCAAACTCTGATGCTGCTGTAAGATACATAATGTATCTATCCATAGATATCTAACTTTTAGTCGGCGGCATATTGTAATGGCATCTTGGAAGGTCTTTGGGATGGAATCCCAAGCAATACTATGCTGATGGTTTTGTATTGTTGTCGCAGTGCTGAGTAATCGACGGTGTTTAGGATCGCCCCAGCAGTGACTTAGCGCCACATATGGGCTTTCAGACCCGTTGGTTTCAACAAGACGGATGTTATTCTCCTGTAGGTCGAGAAATCTTCCAGGGAAACGGTTAGGTCTTTCTTTCCCACAGTCATGATTTGTCTGACAATCACGAAGCTATCTCCCAGCCGTTCGAAACCGGTAGTCGGAGTTTGTTGATGGTCCAAAGGCAAACTTCGTGGGAAAGGTGTAGCCTTCAATCGTTATATGGCCCGAGTTGTCAACATCCGTGGAAATATATATCGTATTTTCAAAAGGTCTATTGCCCACAAAATAATCAGGGATCCTTACGTCGAGGCTGTTCTCCTGTCGCTTTTGGGTATCAAAATCACTCCGAACCTCCATTCTTTCGATAGATTTACTGCGCTCACTTCGATCTCTGATAGCTCTAAGTATGTTTGTGAAATTACCATTCACAGATGCTTCCAATATCTGGCGGAATATGGTACACATGTGACACGGCGGGGTTTTTTTTAGCAGTTGCTCGAATCTCTTGGAATCGGATCCGTTTGCCTGACCGCCTCTTACTACAAAGACAACAACTTTGTAAACAATCAATTACCTTCGGCGAAGCTTCGAGCGAATTGAGGCCTGGCTCGACGGCGGTATTGGCGTTATTTGGACTTGACACTCAGTCAAAGTTAGTACTTGGATTTGAGAAATAGCTTGAATGACTTACTAGTGGTAAGATTTCGATTCGGTGGTATCTTGAGAAGGCGTCGCACTCTTCAACTGGTTGCAGAGATATACTCAAGCAGTGACCTGTGTGTAGATGAAGAAAGTGCTGCGTGGAAAATTGCGGGGGGTAGCTCTGTAATAACATCAGCAATACATCACACATTGTCTGCCTTGCCGATCGTCAGGCTTTTTCAGGTTTTGCAAATACACCAATCATAAATTCTTATGCCCCAGCCGACTCGGTATTAGTTAAGCAACCCATCTTTTATCGAGCACTCAACACAGCTGGCATATTATGGATAGTCGCAGAAGAGAGAAACGGTCACCCCTTGACGTCTATTGTTTGCGTCGGTTGGCTACCGACGATTAGCGTTTTAGTTTTAATAATAGTCACAGTAAGTTAAAAACAGGTGAGAAAATGAAATAAATGATTGTGAATTGATCGGTCCAACTGGCGGCCAAGTTATAACACCTTTGCGTCTCCCTATGTTTTTGTCCGAAATAAATTGGAAATGTTGAAGTAGGGACGATGACTTTAGTTGCGCAATCCATCACATGAATTATGTATTTGGGCTGATTCAGACTTTGCATAAATAAAAAGGTCTACCTCGTATAATCGTTAAATATAGGTATACAACAACAGCGTATCTACGTCGTATTTACAGCACGAATTAGCCAAGTAATGCCGCCGATCAGGCTGCTAGTTTCAAAATGGAAGGTGGGATGGCAGATGTCAAGCCTTGGCTGTGATTGCAAGGGTGATGTATACCAGGGTCGGGGCGGACATTTGAACCATAATGGCAGCTAGAAGTGATAGTCGGTCGTTTTAGGAAACTCAAGGTAGTGCTTGATGTTAAACCGTCTGGTATAAATAGGACGTAGTGTCGTTGCTGGCTCTGGTCTTGCTCAACTTTCGTGGGAATCTTCAACATGTCGTATAAAACGATCCTCCTTCTTGGTCTTGCCGCCCAAGCCCTTGCTCTTCCTACAGACAAGGACACCAAAGATCTGGTGCCCGGCAGATTCATTGTTGCACTCAAGCCAACTGGTGTTGATCTGGACTTGCACGCGCGATGGGTGTCGGATGTGCATGGGAAAACCTTGGCCCGTCGCGGCACTGAGTCCGGTAAGATCGACAAAACTTTCAGCTTTCCTGGGTTTCAAGGCTATTCGGGCTCATTTGACGAGGAAACCGTCGAGATCATCAAGGCCAATTCCAGCGTAAGCATGTGACTGAAATGTTGGCCAAATGAGTAGGATTGACTGGGAAATAGGTCTTACATGTGGAGCCTGAACATACCTTTACTGTTGCCTCGCCAGCCACACAACAAAGTCCTCCTTGGGGCCTCTCAGCGCTTTCCAACTCCAATCCCCCAACTTCGAGTGCATCATACACCTACGATTCGTCAGCAGGTGCAGGAACATTTGTCTATGTTTTAGATAGCGGCATTTTTCTCGCCCACGAGGAATTCCAAGGCCGCGCTGTCTTTGGCACAGATACATCGGGGGTTTCCAGCGAGAAGAAGCATGGAACTCTTGTTGCCGCCATTGTGAACGGTGCCACGTACGGAGTTGCCAAAAAGTCCACAGTTGTGGATGTGCAGGTTTTGGGAGACGACACCGGTTCCTCTAGCGGTGTTCTGGCCGGTCTCAGCTGGACCGTCAACGACGTTGTGTCCAAGAACCGCGCGGGTAAGGCCGTCATCAACATGAGCCTGTCAGGAGCGAACTCGGTTATCTTGAACGACGCTGTACAGAAAGCCATCGATGTCAGCATTCCTGTCGTTGTCGCCGCCGGAAACGCGAACCAAGATGCCTCTACCGGAAGCCCCGCAAACCAACCCAACGCCATCACGGTGGCAGCCAGTAACAAAGACTACCAACGATGGGCGTGGTCCAACTGGGGGCCAGGTTGTGATATCTTTGCTCCAGGTGAGCAAATCACATCGGCTTGGCCTACTTCTGCTTCAGCAACATACACTGCAAGCGGTACATCAGAGGCTGCTCCCCATGTTGCAGGTCTTGTTGCCTACCTTTTGGCACTGGAAGGATCGCGCACACCAGCTCAGATCTGGTCACGAGTTCAGGAGCTGGCGATCAAGAAAAAAATCACAGATACTAAGGGTGTTCCAAACCTTTTGGCATACAACGGAAATGGAAAATAGTACGTTTTAATCCATTCAATATTTCTAGAGCTGTCAGAATGATTTCAAGTTGGTTCCTTAGAGTATAAGGTACAGTTTAATGCTTAACTGTGATAGTAAAATCCACAGAGCATTCAGCAAGGCTTTCGAAATAATGCCGAATTACTCGTGAGCAGTCAATGTAGAACAAATCTTCTTGCTTTGTGTTTTTTATGTTCTTGTTCGAGATCCATTAGATCACAAAATATATATTTATTGGTATATTATATCTCCGTAGATTGCGGCTCTGGTATTTTGAATCGGTTCAAATACCAACCCTGGAGCATACCGTCTGGTGTTCTCATAATCTCTTCTGCATCCATCAGTGATATCCTTTCAATAAGCTCTGGCCATTCCTCTGCGCCGTACCCAGGACTTCGCCATTCGACCTTGAATGGAGACTGACAGTCGTCCATCCCTTGTGAAAACTTTCTCATGAAATCTGGTTTCCGTATTTGATCGTCATCAAGAGACTCTAAAGCCTCCCAGAGTCTACGCCGGCCAGTTTTATAAAGCTCTGAGCATGAGTCTGGACACAGATTGACATGACGAATAGTGATAGGGATCGGTGGTCTCCGACCCTGGGCTGTGACAAGGTCGGAACCAAGAAGTCTGTCTTTTATTGCATCGGCATGCGCTGAATGATAAGAAGTAACCTCGAGCGGGCGAGTTTTATGTCGATTGAAGTAATTGTTGGCATATCCCGTGTAAGGCAATTGTATGGGCCCTTCGTACCAGTAGTCACGTTCCCAGAAAGCATATCCAATAGCATCAATATCCTCGACCGGGATACAAGCGACACAGCTTGCAGGCGTCCTCTCACTCACACTAGGTGAGCCTGGAACCTTCTGAAACCAATAGTAAAAGTCTTCAAGCGACCAACCTTCGAGCAATAATTCTTCGAGGCCTGAAAGAAGGAGAAGAATACTCTGAAGATCCTGGATCAAATTTTCCATGTCGCTGTAGTTGCCAGGACTTCCGAGGACGATGCTTTTGACTTGTCTCAAGTCCTGGACGCTGTATTGACCGATGTCCCAATAACAGCCTGAGAGCAATAGGCCAGGCCTGAAAACAGGATAAGGAGTGATTATTTCTGCAACATTACTAGAATGATACCTGGATTCCACCTCACGAGGAAATTCATCAATGTGATAAGGAATATAAAGACGATCCCTGCCAGGATGAAACCAAGTCCTTGGTCCAACTGTTCGCGTGGAAAATAAAAGTCGATAACCCCATGCCATGAGCGTTTGTCGCGACTCAACGCACACATGCAGGAATACTGGAATCTCAGCTTCACTATAAAGGCAAGACTTGCGGGTTAATGCGAATGCAAGCTCTGGGAAGTCCACAAGCCAGTCTGTTGGGATCCGCGGTACGTCCTTTGATGGTGCCCAAGGCTCATAAAGCGGCCGGCTTGAAGTAAACCCGTACATATCCAAAGACGTTTGTGTGTATGGACGATTGTAGGAAGACCATGGGATATGATGGCGCCAGTTATGCGCAAAACTTGCCAGATCAGGGTGTAGCTTGACATTGAAGTTAGGCCCATTGGCTGCCATCTGCTCGTAAAACTTTTCAAACGCATAGTCGAAGTAGCTGTCGTAGCCTTCATCGAACCAAGTATGTTTCTCTTTCACATCAACCGGCCCTTCTTCGACACGAACGACCCGGCGGGGTGTAGCGAGGATATAGATCGAGCGTCTTAGGTCATACGGCAGCTTCGTAAATAAGTGAAATATCTGTAAGGGGGCCATTTTCACGTGATAGATCGCGACCATCAAACATCTGCTATTGAGTTGGAAATGCCGTTTTGCACATAGTATAATGTATTGTTCATCTGTTGGCGGTGAACGCACCGTTTTTAATATGCTTACGTGTACATAAAAATGGCTCAAAAGAACTGTTATTGCCCTTTCGCTTATATCACGTGGCAACCGTCGTATCTACCAATGGGGACTGTCAATGATCATGCAGCTTAGACCACAAATAAACTTTGATAAACCGGCTACCGATCGCGATTTCCGAGTTTACGGAAATACAATGTTGGTTGTAGTTGAATAAAACAACGTAAGCAAGAGAAAAAGTAAAAGCTGGACGAGCAAGGCATCGAAGAATCACAATAGGCAGCAAGATGACAGCTCTATAACTATAAGAGGCTAAGTTATGGCTTTGATATTCTTGCTTCTCTCGGGTTGACAAAGGGCTAAGCAGCCGAACCTCAATGTCAATCTTGTATGACATCGAAGCCTGAGTACACTGATTTGTGAAATCAAATCCAGGCTGAACCAGAGCCACTACCGTAGTAAGCAGTCTCTCCCGCAGAGCTTCCGGGCCCGTTGACGGCGACGAGCGCTCCTGTACGCAGATTAAGGGTGAATTTTTCGGTAGAGACGACGTCGGCGGTAAAGTCAATGTAGTAGTTTTCTCGGGAGCCTTGCTGTGACTCGAGGTCGGTGAAGCCGACGCCGCCGAGGGGGGCGAGATTGGGGCCA
The DNA here is from genome assembly GCA_012932025.1 of Fusarium austroafricanum. Lineage (NCBI taxonomy): Eukaryota > Fungi > Ascomycota > Sordariomycetes > Hypocreales > Nectriaceae > Fusarium > Fusarium austroafricanum. The sequence continues at coordinate 7,382 of JAADJG010001036.1, read as the reverse complement.
TTGCTACCGTGTGCGATAAGATAGACTGTCTGAACTGGGTCAACTTCCTTAGTTGTAGTGCTGGTCTGGGAGTCAGTTTGGGTAGCAATAAAATTATCTTCCGTGGCAGTTTCAACGATGCGGGTGACGCGTTCAGTGGTGTATGTTTGGAGGACTGTCTCCGTCTTCACTGTCTTGGTAGCATAGGCAGTTTCGATAGTTGTCTTGATCGTTGATCGTCGTGGGATGAGAACGCGATGTATGACTGAAACCACTGTAGCTCGGGGAAGGGTAATGGCCTTGCTGGTGACACCAACACGGGAGCAAGCTGATACGTATTTCGCCGAGTTGGTGCACCCCTTACTAGCGTGGGAAGGGATAGCAGGGACGTTGTTGGCAGCTCGCTTGAATGGTGGGGAGACATTTTCAACTGTAGTTGTAATTGTCGTTGTAGTCTGCTTGGTGACGATCTTTATATGATCTTTGTACGATCTTTGACTTAAGTTGCAGTCACATCGACAACGACAGTTTGGACGACCAAGTTGGTACTAGTAGCGGTATCGAACTTCGTGCTGGTTCCTGTGACAGACTTTCTGACTGTCGGGATGCTCGTGACTGTCACGGTTCTATAAACAGTTCTGTTGATTTTTAGTTACTATGCCTTGTATCATTTCAAAGGCCCTTACGCCTTTTTGGGCGTCACGGTGGTGTACAGAAACGCCTTGCAGTCAGATACGTAGACCTTGCTGCTGACTCCAGTAACAGATGCCAAACAACAATCAGAGGGAACGGCGACACCCTCAACGCCAGCCAGGACCATGCTTAACGGCACGAAATATTTTGAAAAACCTCATTTCTTATTGAACTTTGGCAGAACGAGAAAGAGAATGAAAGGGCTGCTTGGAAGTAATGGTAAAGAGAGTAATTAAATAACGGTAGCTCTTTGCCGCATTGCCGGTTACTTGCACTAGTAGCTGTTCCAGACTCATTCTATATTGGTCTTGCATTGCCCTCCTGACTTGCATTTTATCTATTAATGGGAAAAGCACTTAAATTGGTTAAAGTGTCAGGGTTTGGGCCGTATAAGCCGAAGCTATCGTTGTTCGATCTGAGACTATTGAAAATTGTTTGGGTGCTATCTGAAGCTAGGTCAATTTTTGGAGTCTAGACTTGTTCTGATTGGTGCATTAACGGAATAGTACCTGAAACCCTGCATAGCTACAGCGCCTAATGACCCACTGTAACTACACGTCAGCAGTCCTTGGGAATACCTGAAACATGCTGTTGATTGCAGCTGGTATGACCTGATCACGATATGTCAAAATTAAGGTGGCACTTTTTACTATGTTAAAGAAGAAAGGAGAGGTAATTATTTGTCGAGGCTGTCAATAAACCCACACCTAATACAGACAGCTCCGCAATCTTTCATTCAAACTCCATCAGCTTAATGTCAGACAACTCAGTACCAACCGCGAAATCTCTTGATGCGAAATCCTATAGTCCTGCTTCAAGGAACTTAACAACTGCAGCACGAGTTTGAATTGACTCTGGAATCAGAGGGTCCCAATTAAAGCCATGCCACATCCCTTCTCCAATCAGAAGCTCAACCTTGACGCCAGCTTCTCTCAGCTTCCAATAAAACCGGACGCCATGACTGAGTGCAAAGTCTCGCGTTCCAGTGGTGATGACAGTCGGCGGAAAAGACGAATCGTAGTCGGCGTAAATGGGGGAGTATAAAGGATCCTTCAAATCGAGGCCTGGTGCAGGGTAGTTTTGAGATACCATGCCCATCAGAAGACTGACAGGCATGATATCACGATCTGAGTTGGATACCATAGAGTCACCTGCTCCCGTCAAGTCCATAGCAGGGGTACAGAGGTACAATCCACCAGTTGGCATTGGAAGACCTTTTCGTTTCGCCAAAAGTAGCATGGAGACGATGAGCTGACCCCCAGAGGAGCTTCCCATGCAGAATATATCGGATGGAGAAATAGGAGAGCCTCCGGGAGGACCTCTTTTGATGAGTTCGGTATACACAGCAAGAACCTGATCACGGGCTTTGGGATACTTGGCTTCAGGCGATTTAGCGTAGTCGACCGAGTAGACGCGAACACCCAGCTCAACCGCCATGGTAAGCGCACAACGATCCCTAGCACTACCCATGATAAACGCGCCGCCATAGAGGTTGAGCAATATCTTGTTCTGCTTCTCAGGCTTGATGGCGGGGGGTTCAATGAGAATTACTGGAACGCCGGCAATGGCAATATCGGTGGTCTTGAGGTTGTGTTTTTCGATCAGGGCAGCTTCACCGGGTTCCATCTTCTCGGCCATGCCCTGGCGGATCTTGGGGACTTGACCTGGCATGGTTACGAAGGATGAAATGTAGTTTGCTAGGGGAAGATGTTTGACTTTGGCGAGGAAATCGGCTGCCTCAGGACTAATGGATGCTTTCTGGCCGGGAGTTAAGGATACCATTGTGATAAGTTTGATATTGTAGAGGTTAAAGTTTGAGGTCCTAAAGATGAAGTGAAATAGGTAAGTGCTGTGAAAGCTTTAATGGAATTTCAAATATTTTATATCTTGGATGTCAGTATATTTATAATAAATGATCCTGTCCCATGCCTTAGGGTCCGTCAATGCGGTAGATAGAACCTCCGTCTTTTCCACCTTACCGTCGTATTCTCTCATACACAGCCTCTGGAAGCAATAAATTGTCTGTTGTTCAGGGTATCTCAACTGTCAGCAAATTGTGGACCAGCCGAGCCTTCGTAGCTTGCGGCTTCATTGGGCTTAGTTCGGACCATGCAGTCCAGGCGGGGTTAGCGTCGTTCGTAGTATGAAGCCCCTTTAGGCTTAGCGAGCTAGCAAGCATCTCTCTTACATCCCCAGCACTTCATGGACGCCGGACTTACAAGCATATCACCGGCGTTCATATCTCTCAATCTTTTTCGTATAAGACAGAAATCTATAAAGAGTCACCTTGAGCTTCATATCGAAGTAGTGTCTCCAAGCAAACCAGTACAACCAACAGCCTCTATCAAAAAGGATTGTTTTCTGAACTCGTCATTCATTATGTCTTCCCAGCATGGCTACGTCAAAGACCTTCTCGTTACGCCCCAGGCAACGAGCATGGGGTACAACAGACTTGGAAGGTCTGGCTTGAAGGTCTCGAAGATCATCCTAGGGGCCATGTCATATGGCAGCAAAGATTGGCTGAAATGGGTTTTGGAGGAAGACGAAGCTCTACCTCTTCTAGAACACGCCTATAAAGCTGGTATCAACACCTGGGATACTGTAAGTAACCCAAGCCATATTCTCCTATTGTTTTGCGGCCAGTGTGGATAACTAATTCTCTATGTTCAGGCTGATCTGTACTCCAATGGGGTGTCAGAAGAAATCATCGCCAAAGCTCTTTCTGTCTATAAGATTCCTCGTGAACGCGTCGTCATCATGACCAAATGCCGTTTTGCAACAAGTGCACCAGGTGAACCTCAGCTCTCGGTCTTTTCAGCTTCCATCAATGATGGCGAGATGGTGAACAGAGTTGGACTTTCACGCAAGCATATCTTTGACGCAGTCAACGCAAGCGTCAAGAGACTTGGCACGTACATCGACGTTCTCCAGATCCAGCGCATGGATCCTGATGTGCCGCGAGAGGAGATCATGAAAGCATTGAATGATGTGGTGGAATTGGGATTGGCACGATATATAGGAGCCAGCTCAGTAAGTTGATGGACGCCTTTTTGTTGATTCATGGAAGCTAACCTATGAAAGATGCCTGCTTGGGAATTTCAAGCACTCCAGAATGTAGCGGAGAAGAATGGTTGGCATAAATTTATTTCTATGCAAAACTACTACAACCTCCTCTATCGAGAGGAAGAACGAGAAATGATCCCCTACTGTAAAGACATAGGTGTCGGTTGTATCCCCGTACGTTCCCAACCTTCTCCAACCTTCAGATATTAACGCTAACCATCATTTTGCACAGTGGTCCCCCAACGCCCGCGGCGTTCTAGCCCGTCCCTGGGACGATCTCGACGAAAGCACCTCGTTGCGCACTCAGCATGACAAAACCCTTGGTCGTCTGTATAACAAAGAAAACGAAGCAGACAAGGCAACTGTCGATATGGTAGAGCAAGTCGCCAAGGAAAGAGGAGTGTCTATGGCAATTATCTCGACAGCGTGGTGTTTACACAAGGGAGTTAATCCTATTATCGGCTTGAACAGCAAGGAACGGATTGATGAAGCAGTGTTGGCCGCCAAGTTTCAGTTGACGGATGATGAGATTTCAAGACTTGAGTCGGCATATCAGCCAAAGACGGTTACGGGATATTAGTGCGAAGTATGTGTCTATAGAAAAGTGCGACTAGGAATGCAGCGCTTGGATCCTTGTTGCTTCCATGATTGCCGAGAACTTGTCCATCCACATGTTAATCCATCGATGATACTGTACCGGTAGGGCTGTGTGAGCGATAGGGAGTGTGATCCTCATCGTCGTAGTCCCGCAATATCCAGCATGCAGGCAATAGTCCACAGACATACAAATAGCGCCCGCGAGCTCTATGTTTTCGGCTGTTTCTTCGTCGTCGGGATTGAGAGAGACTATTGTCCGATTGAGAAGAATGAGGTAGGCATAATAAGTGGTGATCATGGTCGCTGACATTATATCGTGGTAGATGTATTGCGAATGAAACGGATGGTCCTCCGAAATAGGAGCCACTACAAGAGGCTTTCTCAAACCGCAATCTCGGGAGGTGAATCGGTGATACCATTGTTGCATGTTGTGCCGCAGATTTCGAGCGGTGGAAAGCAAAGATTGCCGGGTTTCATCAGATGTGGCGACTCGCGTTCTGTACTGTAGCCCTGGAACAAGGGCAAAGTAACTAAAGATGTCATGGTACATATCCGGCGATTCGGGCAGCAACGGAAACTCGATCAGCCCATCCGGGATATCCTGCCAACTCTTGTCCTCCAGAATGCACGGCTTTCCGGAAACGAAAGCTTCAGAGATGACTCCGGCACGGCATGTAAGAAACATGGAGTACTCGAACGCGGACTCATAACACCGTTCAGCACCACGTAGCTGCATAAGTCGAGCCGCGCCACCAGCATGCTGAGTCCAAGCGTAGGGAACGTTGACAAAAGTCTCATAATGCCCAAGAAGCATAGTCGCACAAAGTACATTCGAACTGAGTTGCTCCTTTGGATTATCAATGGCCAACGCCAGACTCTTGACGGCGCTAAGATATGACAATTCCGAGTTCTTTAAGGCGAGGGGGTCTCCATGCATTCGCGAGAAGTAAGCCCAGGCTACTGATAAAGCAGCGTAGTCAAGGACAGTGCTGCTACCCAGACGAGGTGGTAAATGCCAGAGCCAGCTCCCAAGAAATGAATTCTGTGGAGAGGTGGACCCGAGGGGAAACATGCCAGAGACGAATAGGAATAGAATTTGGTCGCGTTCTGCTTTGAAGCTACTCAGATGGTTCAGTTCAAAATTCGGTTTCTCTGTTCCATGTTGATGCATAGCGTCAACGTTTTCCGTATCGTACGGTTTCTGAGTCGCTTTCCCTAACGCCGAGGTATCCGTCACTTGACGATATTTCTTCTGTCTTTTGCGTTTTATCGTCGGCCCTTCATCGACAAACTTCATCTGCCGCGTATAGCCTGGACAGGTACGTTTGCCTCGTCGGCACTGGCCACAGTTTGGGCGGTCTTCATCGCACTATCTTTGTATTTAGCTGATGGCAAGACAAAAAGAGATAGTAACTACTACGGACCTTGACGCTTCGCTGGAGACATAAGAGGCATCCTTTGCTCGTCGGCACACCAACCATTGCTTACGACCGTGATGGATACTAGGCAATAGAGTGATATTCTTGGGAAAATTTTTGATTTCGGGGATTAATTAAACGGATCGTCTGCAACGTCGGCAGTTATTAACTCGTTGAGCATCACGTAAGCTTAATTGAACGCCGCTTATCCCATCAACCGGCTGTTGGATTCTACGGATCGGGCTAGCTTTCCGCGACTTGTGGGGTTCGTTAGCAACAGTAAACTAAGCCCAATCAAGTAATTTTGATGAGATATCTTTGTACTGTCTTTACATGACAACTCAGTCGGAAACACGGCACACCTCGCTGTTCAAACAGCAAGATCAAGAGCCCGCACAAGAAACCTTTGTATTGTTCCCGTAGACCTATCATAGAGCTATGAACAAAGTCGCTTTCAATCAAGAGCTCGAAATGTCCAATTCGAGGTATAAAAAGTCAAGTCAAGATTCAGTAGAATAGTCAATCACTTTACTCATCCTCCAGCACAACTTTCACTGTTTATTTACATAGTTCAATCGAACATTTCTTTATAATGGCCATAATTGCACTAGCTGGAGCTACTGGCCGCGTTGGCAAGACCATTGCAGAGGTTCTATCCACAAACCCCAAACATAGCTTCATGATCCTTTCTCGGAAGGTATGTGACGGCTATTTGACTCTAAAAATCTAATTTTGACGACTTCGAGGAACCTGAGAATGGTGGCAATTTCGGTACAGTTCATAAAGTGGACTATAATGATGCTGCGTCTCTGCTCCGAGTCCTGGAAAAACACAAGATCGATACTGTTATTTCGACAATTCTCGTCAAAGACGACGAGTCTTCTGCTTCCGAGGTCGCTCTCGTCAAGGCTGCCGCCAGGTCAAGCACAACAAAGCGGTTCATAGCGAGTGACTACGCAGCTCCCATTCCGAGAAGGTAGTACTGGACTCTAGTGCTTGGTCCGATGCTGATTCCATGGTAGCAAACGATTTGGGCGGCTTCTTGCTCGTCAAGCGACAATTGACGAATTGCAAAATACCGACCTTGAGTGGACCACTGTCCGAAACGGACAGTTTGCAGATAACCTAGGAATCCCGCACCTCAAGAGCTATATGATCCCTATGGCCCCCAATGTTGACATGGCCAACCAAATGGCGGCGGTTCCAGGAACAGGAGATGATCCTATCGCCTATAGCTACAGCTTCGACATTGTCAAATTCGTTGTTGCAGCGCTCGATTTACACAAATGGGACCGTGACCTTTTCTGCTACAGTGACAGTGACACTGAACCAACTTGTCGAGATAGCCGAAAAGGCCCGAGGTAAGGCGTCTTTCCGAATTCCTTTCAACCGATACTGATGTGTATCAGGTGGTAAATTCAAGGTTACCTATGACAGTGTTGAGAAGCTGAAGAGTGGAGAGGTAACGGAACTGCCGAACCACGTTGCAGCCTACCCAAACCGGCTCTCCAGGCAAGCTTCGCGATGTACGGATTATATGCCATTGATGGATTTTTTAACTTTCCAAGAGAGGGCACCTTGAATGAAAAGTTTCCAGACATCAAGACCGCTTCGATGGCGGAGCTTCTTAGT